>JZKD02S0793250.1:248786-265105 GCA_000966675.3 Picea glauca
GCCGATCCCACTTGGGATTTTTTTGTGGATGCGGTAAAGGAACAGTATTACCCTGTTGGAAACTATGAGGACCAATACATGAGATGGACCACACTGCGGCAAGAGAGGGGCCAAGAAGTTTCGGAGTTCACCAATACCTTACATACCTTGCACACCAAGATGGGTATCAAATATTCTAAGCGGCATTTGGTTCTGAAATATAGTGGGGCTCTACACAGATACATCCAGACTGAAATGGATTTTCTGGACATCTCATCACTCGGTGCTGCTTATCGATATGTTGTTAAAATCGAGCAGAAATTTAAGCACCAGAAAAAATGGGAGTTTGGGTCTGCAAATCCACAACAACCGAAGTATGACAAAGACGACGGCCCTAACAAACAGTCTCCCAAAAACCAGTCCAAGACATAGGAAAAGAAGGGTCACGGAAAGACAAAGAAGGATATTGGAAAATGGTGAGAGTTCCAAAAAATCCCCTGGCACAACACCAATGAATGTCGCTCAAAACAGTCATTGGTGGCCAAGATCAAAGACAAAGAGATGAAACCTGATTCTGAATCTGATTTTGAAAATAATGGTAAAGGACAGATCATTGACGCGGACCCCACTGCTATTGTCGCGACCGATTCAACTAGAAGAACCAAAAGATCCTGAAAAGGGGGAGCACCTTTTTCATTTACATATGTGGGTGAAGGGGACCCCACTACATTTTATTGTTGATAGAAGAAGCCAGAAGAACCTCATCTCAGCAGAGGTCATCAAACAGTTGGGATTGTCGACAACACCACACCCGCATCCATACAACATTGGGTGGCTTCGCCAAGGATGAGATCTTCATGTCAGCCAACAATGTTGATTTTCATACGGCATCCAACCCTTCAAGGATGAGGTATTATGTGATGTTTCCCCACTAGATGTCTGTGATGTTCTCTTGGGCCAACCATATATGTGGAAGCGCCATGTTGTTTATGAGTCTCGACCCTGCAGTGTCATTGTTTCTCTGGGAGGCCATCTCTACAGAATACCAGAGATAGTTCCAACTACTATTCCACCTAAAAAGTGTCTTAAGGTAGTATCTCATACTACAAAATTTAGCGTCTTCACAATCTGTTCAAAAGGAGAACAGAAGGACACTACAACCACTACAGCCTCGCCCCAAGAACCTTCTAGCAAATAGAAGCAAGTTGACAAGGTTGCAACAAAGCGCAAAGATTCCTTATGCACATCATCCTCTCATGTATCCCGACTTTTTGAACGGCCTCAACCTCAATAGGTTCATGACAAACTTCCACTAACTAAGAAACGCGACGTCTCCAGCAAGGCAAGCAACTCACCAAGATGTAGATTCAACAAACATTTTTCCCTCTCCCCCGAGAACTCAAAGCAATGGAGACCATTGCTTACTAAGAAGGGAGGATTGATCCAGGTGGATATCGGTGGCCACCCACCTTTTTCGACTAGCTCAAAATAGTTTTCTGGCAATTTTGGCAATTTACTATTTTTAGCAGGTTTTAACTTCCGGGGCCATTTTGAGGGCCCAAATGAAGGTTTTTCAAGATATATGTTCTCAATGATATCTAAAGACATGATTGAGCCCCCAAAATGAATCTCCTCGACAATACCTTTCCAACGATCTATCACATGCCTAAAACAGAGATCGTATGCAAAAGTTACAACCCCGTGAAGTTGATGTACTCACTTACCCAAACGGGGCCCACATGTCTTTTGGCGCTTCGTCTCCTAGGGTTAGGTTTTTGGATGTCTAGGGTTTTTTGCATTCCTTTTTACTGTAAAAAGGCCTTCAGAGACTCATTGTAACCATCTTCTTGCGAATGCGAGTATCTGTCACATCTCTTCTCAGAGATAAGCTACCACCATTCTAGCGAGTCTTTCACTCTGTATTTTTATAGTCTCTGTACATTTCTTTCATTAATAGAAATTGTGTATTACTGTATATCTGTGTTTATGGTTGCATCTCTGATACATTTATGTTATCTTATTGAATATCTGTGATATCTCTGTGCATTTCTTTATTATATCTTCGCTTGCATTTCGTGCCGAAAATAATCTGGATCACTAAAGCACCTATGTTCCTTATTTGAAACTGATATGACTATATGTTGAAAAATAACAAAAAGGAAATGATAAAAAATGAGCTTATTTCTTCCTGCTTCTACTCTAATCAAGTGTGCTGCTTCAGATTAGGTAAAATCATTCTTCCAATGAATCCATAAAAGCATCTGACTGATTGGTAAGCATCTGAAGGTGGCAGCCATGATCAGCAGGATGATATGCAGAGACTTTCGGATCTTCAATTGAAACAACAGAAAGAGGTATTTGTTTTCAGTCTTATAGATCCATTTGCTAATTATCTCGATTCTCGGAGTAGTTGGGATGTCAGATCACTTTTGTCAATTGAAGGATGGCTAGGCTCCATGGGGGATGGCATGCTCCCCGCGAGATGCCAAGAACTTGTATACCTATTCCGTTTCCATCTTTAACTTTGTCCCATAAAATTTTTTTACTCGAAATCACCTATGTTCCTTATTTGAAACTGATATGACGATATGTTGAAAAATGAAAAAAAAGGAAATGCTAAAAAATGAGATTATTTCTTCCTACTTCTACTCTAATCAAGTGTGATGCTTCAGATTAGGTAAAAGTGTGCTTCCAATGAATCCATACAAGCATCTGACTGATTGGTAAGCATCTTGATCCGGAAATGATCAATGTAGGAAACCAAAGAATACATAAATGCATTTCAAAAGAGCAGGACAACCATCCTTCAATTGACAAAAGTGCTCTGACATCCAAGCTGCTCAGAGACTCGAGATAATTAGCAAATGGATCTATAAGACTGAAAACAAATACCTCTTGTTGCTATTTCAATTGAATATCTGAACGTCTCTGCATATCCTCCTGCTGATCATGGCTTCCAACTTCGGATTCTTGCAAATCTGAATAAGACTGTATGCCAGCTTCACTGTTGATGATAGAATTTTTGGTGTCTTTTGTAAATCCAGGTTCCAACACAATACAAGCGGGCTCACTGATTTGAGAAGGTGATTGTTGAATGTCTTCTGTGGGAGTTTCCGGATGGCTGATTTATATACACAGTTGTTCTTCATCAACATTTGATTCATAGTTTTCATAAACTGGTGGGCTGCTCTTCAGGTCGACAAAAGAGATCTGCTCTCCTTCATCATAATATTCATCAAAAATAGGTGAATCAAGCACGCCCTTTTCTTGCATAAAAAGATGATCAATCTCCTGATCTTCTTCTTCAATCTCAGGTACTAACAAAGGATGGGAAACCTCTTGCAGGAAAGGAGAAAGATCATTTTCTACAATAGTTTCTTCTTGTAAAACAATGAGATTGGATGTATAAGCTACATGATTTAATGGATCTGAATCCATGAAATCATTAGTACAACCATCAACCATGACATGAAAGTCCTCTTCTTGGGAATTAAAAGGAGAAAAATTTCCATGCACATCTTCATTAGAAAACTCAGTTTCATCTTCACTTTCACTTTCAATCGGATCATTACTAAGCTCATCACATGAAGAAGACTCTACTTCCTGTTGAATATAAAGCTTGTATTTCTCACAACACCCTTCAAGAAGTTTGTCAGAAGAGTAGTACCTACTGAAATTCTTATTGAAAGCTGCATGAAATTCTTGTGGTGAAGATATGCTGGCAACAGGGAGTGAAGATACCACCACCTTTGAGCATCACCATGTAATGAGTATAATAACACCTTCATGAGAGCATCTTCATGATAGACATTTAGCCGATCTATGCACTGATGAAAATATATGAGATGTTGGGCAGGTTTATCCCCTTCATCTCCACGAAATAAAGGTAGAGAATCTGCGCATTCTAAGAAGGAAGGCACATGATTAGGAAAACCAGGAATAGCTGAAAAATTGAAAGGTGCAAACCTCCAAGCCAAGATAGCTTCCATGGCTATGACTATCCTGTATCAGTCAAGTCACCAACATTATCTTCCTTCATGGAGTGGATTCGAGTGGAGTCACCAGGTGAATGATGAATTCCTGATTATGTGACCAGCCCTTGTTCACCATCAAAAGATGGATCTAATCAATTTCGTTCTCCTAGGGAAGATTTATCACTCATCTCCATCCCCGGCAATGGCGCCAATTATGTTATCACTCCAAGAGTCACTCCCAGACTGCAAATGAGAGTAATCTTGGTAACATATAAATAAAATGCTTGATTGGTTTTGTGGATTAAGAAGAAGAAAACAAGGAAGGGGAAGGACAGTACGCTGTTGTAAATCAATGATGGACCATTGGGCTATGGAGTCAAGAAAACACCGTGCTCATTAAATGCAATCAATATGCATATCAGATAAAGGTTTATTGAATAGAGGAAGAAAAATATAACACAAATAAGAACATCCATAAGGAAGATATCCTCTCTGCATAAATGAATTCAAGGTACTTGAATATAAATAGTGGCTAATAGGAAAAATACATCAAATCCTCAGATGCTCAAGAATACATTAATCAAAGGAAACCATGATCCTCAAGGTGTACAATTCATTCAAGTAAGAATACAAATTGGAAAATAAAACAAGATATACAATCTGATAACACATATATCATGAACCTTCAATAACATAAATGTTTACAAAAACAAAATCCCCTCAGGGTTACAATGATCACAGGCAAAGTGCCTCCTACAACTCTCTCATCTCTCTTTCTCATGAATCCAACCCCTCTCCAAGAGATCTCTCCTTCCTTAAATATAAAATATCATCAAAATAACCTAAGGAGGTCGAATCCCATATCCTCCATTGGATTCTAATCCTTGGAGATAGGTGGCAACAGTCAAAGAGACAAAAATCCAACAAACTGCTGATTTTCAGGAATTTGTTGGAAGTCACTAATAAATTGTTTCCACCTCATGCATGAGGCCTTTTCTGGAGATAAATCTTAGGTGAAATTTTCCCTTGGCATCTAACCGATCCTTGAGAATTCATTTGAACCCTCCTTGACATGTGGAAACCTCCCAACAAGGCGAATATGAAAACCGTGACCGCTACAGGAAATTAGTATGCAGCGCCTACTTCTATATCCAATATCTCTCAAACCAAAACACATTTTGAAAACCTGAGAGAGGTTTTTGTTATTTGGAATGTTATGAACAAAAACCGCCTTCTCAATTGTTCACAATAAAAGTTTTAAGTTAATGACTCAAATATGGTAAAATAACTCTGCACAATTCATTTTCTGCCAGAATATTACACAACACTTGTAGGTTGTGCCACATTGTTGCGTCTGTGTGTCAGTTTAGGTAGCATTGTAAAAAAATGTAGTGCCTTCAATCTTGAACATTTGCAGAGTAATTAATTTCCTTTCATGATATCAAATCCCCTTTACTTAGATGCCTTGGCAGTGAAAAGAGGTAGTGTATTTTACCACTGAGGGAACTGGTATTTAGCAAAAATCCAAAACTCTGATAGTTAGGCCTCTTCTAGATGAGAATTCTTGTGCTAACACAGTGGCATATCATTGTGCGACACTGTCTGAAATAGTCTAAAAGTATCCCATTTATGACAAAGAAATGTATTCCATTGTGTAGGCTTGCTGAAAATGGAAGCATTAGATTTTGGAGAAGGAAACGATCATCCACATAGACCACTGGCCCCTGCAGTTCATACAAACACAAGGGAAGTTGTAGAAATATTGCAATCAGAGGTGGTCCACATAGCTGCAACCATTTCATTTGAACATCAAGTACAATAAGGGAAGCACCAATAATGTTGCAGACTACCTCAGCCAACCACGGATCGTGGAGATAACCACCGTGCTCAACTCTTGTGGGCATGACAATTCTGATTGACCACTTCTCTACAAGAGTGATCCAGAATTCATCCACACATGCAAGATGCTCTTGGAGGGTATCCAAGCTCCAAATTTTCACCTCCAGGATGCACTACTATGTCACCTGAGACACCTTTGTGTTCCTTCAAGTGAGAGTGTCAAGATGATTTTCGAAGCACACTATAGTCAGGTCGCTAGGCATTTAGGGGTTGAGAAAACAGTGGCAGTACTACAGAAATATTTCTATTGTCCAAACCTTCGACAGAATGTCAAGAAGTACATCAGATCCTACACTGCTTGCGTCATTGCCAAACCAACCATCAAGAAGCAAGGCCTCTATACTTTGTTTCCTACCCCTAGTCGACCTTGGGAATCCATCTCCATGGATTACATGTTGGGCCTTCCTTCTACTAATCATGGAAACGATTGTGTTTTCGTGGTCGTCGACAAATTCTCGAAGACGACCATTATGGTGGCCTGCAAGAAGACTATTACAGCATAGGATTGGGACAGAAGACTATCAAGAACACCCACTAGCAGAGGATCCAGCTATATCGAGTTGTCAAAGTAGGCCAAATCCTTCACCAAGGCAAGTATCTCACCAAGGAACAAGTTCAATAGAAGTTTCCTCATCTCATGGAGTAACTCAACGCAATGGGGACCATTGCTTCCTAATGGGGACCGTTTTTTGGGCATCAAACATTTGGCGAATATGAGTTCGTTCTAGACTCTATATTCACTGTCAGCATTGTATTCCTCGGATAGATATTTCTAACAATGTATCATGTGCGTCAAATGGAGATAGTATACCAAAGTTACAACTTCGAGAAATTGATGTACCAATTTACCCCGACGGGGCCCATATTTTGGCATTTCATCTCCTAGGGTTAGGTTTTTTGATGTTTAGGGTTTCCATTGTTTCTCAATAATACATAGGCCTTCGAGCCTCATTGTAACACAAAGTTCAGAGGCCTGTATCCACCACATCTCTTCTCAGAGATAAGATATCAATGCCCTAGCTAGTTTATTTTCATTCTATCTGTAAACAAATTTCAGTTCTTTGATATTAATGAAATGAAGTATTATTTCTACTGCATCTTTGTATTCATGGTTATTTTTGTATTCTGTTGCGTTCCTGCATAAATTCAGATCAAGCTCCAACTCCACAATTCTCTGGATACAACAAGAAGGAGGCTACAACCCCCTATGTTCTCTGGATACAACCGGAAGGTGGCTACAACCACATGTCCTTTCCCTGACCAACTACCCTGATGTAGAAGTAGAATGATGAAACCACTATAACACTATCACTGTGATATATATTGTTGTAAACCTTTACCATTCTACCTGTAATCAACCTGTAACAACATGTACCAATAACCTGTGCAAACATGTACCATACATCAACCTGTACCTCAACTTGTACCATAAACAAATGCATCAACCATGCACCAAACCTGTACAAATACCCTGTCACAATAGCATGTCCAAACAACCTGTAATCAACCTATACCATAAACAAGTGCATCAACCATGCACCAACCTGTACCTCAATCTGTACCATCAACGAGTGCATCAACCATGCACCAAATATGTACCAATCATGCATCAAATACACATCAAATATGACTCATCAAGATGTACCAACATCATCAAGTATACACCTCTTGTATGTGCCAACTCATCAACAACTTGTCTCAACCATGTACCTCAAACATACACCAAGTACATTTACCAATATAACCATCAAAAGTTCTCTAACAATACATCACACTATCCATAACCAAATACCATAATACCTTACATAAATCCATGTGCCACAACCTCACTGTTATGTAGCCTCAAGCTAAACCAACAACTTCAGCAACACATCACAACCAAAAGACCAATACCCATATGCAAAATACCAACAACAAAATACCAATTATATCCCTCAACAAATTTGATATATGCATCAATACTAAACATTCAATACCATCTCAAGAGATAAACCCTAGCTCACAAAACATACCTCAAAAAAGATGTGTCATCTCTCATAAATAGACCCCAACCATGTTGTTTCCGCGATTTTTTTCCACACTTTTTTGCCATGATTTTTTTGCCGTGATTTTTTTGCCGCGATTTTACTTCCACACTTTTTCTGCTACGATTTTTATGTCACACTTTTTCTGCCACACTTTTTCTATCACAGTTTTCCTACCGCACTTTTTCTGCTGCAATTTCTCTCTATCAATAATACCTTCCCAAATAACCGTTCACAAAAATAGATATTCAATGATATTCAAGTGTGATTAAATGAGAGAGCCTTGCCTCTTATTTATACTTTCATGTAGCATCCCAATTTCTTTATTTTAGGGAGTTCTCCATTAACTTTATTATTTAAAAAAATTCTTTTGCAAACACTTTGACGTTTTGGGGCTTCTAGATGACTCATGAGGGTTCTCCAACTTCACATGGCCAGAACTCTCTAACCGTGAGGAGTTATGTGATGTTCCATGTACCATTGAAAATGGCATGACATGTACTATCCATCTAGAATAGTCTTACCTATAAATATATCAAAACGCATACCATTATCCATCAAACAAACTTGGGTCCATTACCCAAACCTTTGTGCTACCGAAATTCACTACTGGACTTTCTTCAAGGTTTGACATCAATGGAAACTAACCCAATTAATAAACAATCACTACTTTTTCATTTCTTTTCATTAGCTCAATGTTGTGACATTCTATTGCAGCTCTTGGATCTTACACTAGAACTCGTGTATGATATTGCTATATTTGTACCTCAGAAAGAGCACTCACAATAGACAACGCGTCATTATCCATGAGAGGCCACGACTTACACTCATTTTTTTTCTTGGGACGTATGGTAAGTGGCCCCATAAGTATGTCTTTTTCCTACTTTATCCCATGATTTTAATGTTCAACGTTGCATTACACTTGTACTGTTGAACCCTACCATGTTAGCTGAGGAAGGATTCCACCTTTAGTTGCAGGGAAGGAATGTCGTAATCACATGCTTCCATGATGACCTGCCATAAATAACACAATGCATCCATTATACCCCATCATTACCAAATCCGGTGTAAATTGTCATATCCACAATTTCCCTAATTTGGAAATTGTTTCCCAACGTTCAACTACATGTCCAAAACTACAACTCACCATGTCAAAGTCAACTATTTATCACCCGACTATTTATAATGGGGGGTTCGATTCTTCATCATGATCTTGAATCAGTTGGATTATTGTGAGGATACTCAGAGGCCTACCATATTTTTGAAAATGCGGGGTGGGTGACTTTCTTTCAGAGATGGCAATTATTTGACAATGGTGTCACCTTGGAATTATCCCAGAACTTAGATGGAACAAGTTCATTAGTTCACAGATTTCATATTGAGGTCACAGAGGAAAAATTTGCAGAAGTAACAAGGCTACCAAGGACTGGGGTAATTTGGTTCAACAAGAAGTAATTTATCCCAACAACCAGGATAAATTTTGTGAGAGGAGAATAATGGGTTAGAAACAACGGTAAGGGAATCGACGGAACCTCTCTCCATTTTCCTTGGAAAGATGTAGCATATTTTATCCAACGATACATTACATGTGAAGGTAGATTTACTATTGTTTATAACTACCATTTTATGCTACTTTCCCACCTCTGTCACGGTTAACTTCTTAATATCCCATACTTTCTGTTAGAGTCTCAAAAATCTATGATGGGCTTTGTTCGTCATTCCAAACACATGCAAACATGCATTACAAATCATGGGTTGATTAAATTATTATTTATCCATGCATTAAGACAAATGAATGCTAGATGGTGTGAAATTATTGGTCATACATAAACACGGGGTTTGGAAGTAGAAAGAAGAGAGGATACATAGAAATTGATGGAGGAAGAGGAATTAGAAACATAGGCTAACCCTGAGCTTGAATTCATTGATAGAAACAACATCCATGAGAATGAAAGTCCAAGAATTAGGAAGAGGGGGGGATAGAGTGGATTTATGATGACATGTCCATGGGAGTAGAGGAATTTATAGGGGCAGAAAAAAAAACAAGAAGACAGAGAAACCGACATAGAGAATGAAGGGGGAGATACAAAAATAGAACAAGAAGACAAAGCAGTCAACACAGTGAATGAAAGGGGGGATACAGAAAAATAACTAAGTACAGGAAACACAAAAATCGACCAAGAAGACCCTAACGAGGAAGAAGAGGATGATGGGGCTGAAACTCAAGATAATGCCTCCACTAAGCATCATGTTTCACCAGCACCATCTAGTGATGAAGTGGAGATAATAGAAGAAAACCCTCTTGTTGAAGAATACAAACCCTTTCCAGTGATATAAGAGAACTCTCAGCACAAGAAAAGGAAAATAAGATCACCTCGAGTGATTAATGAGGAAAACCCTAAGAGAAGAACTAGGTCTTCTTCAATAGTAGAACCAACCCATTTATTCAATTGGTTGATTAGTAATAAGTTCCCAAAAGAACCTGTTGGAGAATGAACTACTGTAAAGAAGGAAAAAATAAAGACAAGGAAAGTGAGGTCTTCTTTAGCAACAACACCAGTCCAACCATTGACCAGCACTGAGTGCCCAAAATAACCTATTGAAGAACGAACTACTATAAACAAGGGGAAAACAAAGGAAATAAGAATCGGGTCTTCTTCAGCAGCAACACCAGATCAACCAAGGACTGATGCTAAGTGCCCACAAGAACATGTTGAGAAGTAATCTATTGAGAGGAAAACAAAGGAAAGGGAAAGAATTACCAGATTTAAGCAAGGTAAATCGCTATCCCTACATGAGCAAGTAAATCAATTAAAGGAAGAAAACTCTAAACTTGATAAACAACTCGGGGTCTTAAAAGGAAAATTTCAATAGGGTGAAAATTCCTCAGGTTTGGGAACCCTGGCTTAAGTTTCTCAACTATTAGAAAAGTCAGGTGACCTTAAAACCATGACCTCAGGGACAAACAAGTGCAGGTCACAATTGTTTCCCTCATATAGAGAAATATTTATTCAAGCAGGGTGCACATCGAGTGATGTGCCACCATCTAATTTTAATTCAATCAGCACACGAATATAATGTATTGAGGAAGACAAAGGGGATGTTGAAGCCACCCAAACTAATCAAGAGGAACCAACACTGGATGCAACAATGAAAGAGCCTTTCCTCATCACTAATGAGAGTGTTGCAACTCAAGAATAAAAAGAACAACAGAGAAATGGGGAAACAACTAAGATTTATTAGGGGAATATGAATAGTCATGTCACAGAGGCTATTGCTACACAAGAACCAACAATTCCTGGAAATAAGAACACCCAATTTGAGAAGGAAAAGAGTATAACGACATCCCCCAATGTTGATATATTGATTTTCAAAGTTCATAAGTGGAAATAACTGGCCACATCACTCCAAGAAGGGATGATTTCTACTCAGGAACATATAAAGGTTATTTGGAATTTAAGAGAAATATGGGCAGAAGAGTTAGCATTCCAGGAACATAGAAAGGAAAATATGAGGAGAATGGGGTAGAGGTTGAAGGAACTAGAAGATCAAGTCAAAACCCTGCAATATACAAAAATGAAAGTTTGCAACCTGACACAGGAACTGGTAAGTTGAAGAAACCCATCCCATGGTTATCCATTGTTTCTGCATGAGCAATTCCTCTTGTTTCAATTGATGTCCATAAAATAAGATAGGACTTGAAGTTTTGATACCACCATTTCCTTCTTGAAGACATTCTTTTAGAGAAGTCTTGCATACCAACATCTGCTCTGTGAAATTTACTTTCATGAATATGTTTTGTTTGGGGAGAGGAAATTTAACATATCTCATTGTGTTGGAGATATCCAGTTGAGGTATTTCACTTCATTTGTCAGCAACCAAGAAAAATGTAAGGCATCCCATGAGGCCATCAAGGCAAGTCAAGACAAGAAATTGTTATGGGTTAGGGGAGAACCTACGCCTGCTTCCAGCATAATCAAGGGACATAATTGGTTTTTGAGTACAGATGAACAAGATGCTACTTTAATTGAGATTCAGATACTTGTTTTGGATATATTCCCCAAATGTATCAATTTACGGTTGAAGGATGCCCTGGATGGAAGTCAGCTTAGGTGGGAAACCTCTGATGAGACATTGAGAAGACGATATCCATATGGGCAACCAAATTTTGGCCATGATTTACAGAGAGTGAATGGGTATATGGAGTGTATGACAAAGTGTGGATCCAGGTGGCTCGGCCTCATATATATATATATATATATATATATATATATATATATATTACCTCTTATTTGTCTCCCTACAAGACAATACCAACAACAATATCAAGTTCAGTATGAGAAATATTATTGGATGGATTTTCTGATGAGTAATGGATACATCGGCATTAAGGAGGATACTATTGGAGCATACAAACTTACTACACTTCATATACAACAAGAGGTTGAGGACTCATACTAATGGGATTAATGAGGACATGCAGTTGCTTTAGTTGGGGGGAGATGTTGAGTCCTGGGAATGACACCCTTTTTTCCATCATTTTGTTACTTATATCGTACCTTTTCTTTCTTATTTGCACCTTTCCCATAACTATCATGGTCCAAGAATTACCTTTTTGACACCGGTATGTTAAGTCCATTTGATGCATTGATTCTTTAATATTTTCCTACATTTAGGGAAGGATGATATCTGTGTTGGGTAACTACTTATTAATTGATAAAGAATCTTGCAGAATAATTAGATGCTACTCCAAGGAGATGATACTCCGAGGTGCTTCTACTCCAAGGCATTGTTACTTTGAGGTGTTGCTACTCCAAGGTGTTACTACTCCGAGGTGATGCTACTCTGAGGTGATGCTACTCCAAGGCATTGATACTATGAGTTGTTGCTACTTCGAGGTGCTACTACTTCAAGGTGCTGCTATTTTGAGGTGTTTCTACTCCTATATTTGGTACGCAAACACCGCTATTATAGAATATTGTTACCGCCAAAGGATCACCGCATAATGATGACTTGACCATTGATCTGTGGACCCATATGAAAAATATTGATTTATATTGATGATGTGGCTTACCTTAAGTCACGACAATTGTATGTTATAAACACGAGATGTCCACCCAGATAATTAGTACAGTTCAAGAGACTAATTCCATAAAATTCATTTATATAAGTTGTAATTGGTTAGAGGAAATATTGTGTATCCTCTTGTATATTCTTAATCAAGATGACACCAAACAGCTTGAGAATCAAAAGATTCTCAAGGTTGTTCATAATTGTAATTTTTCCAAGATTAGAAGAGGAAGAAAGAGTTTAAAAGGGTATAGCATCTTTGCTCCCAGGTTAGGCTGGTTTTGGGAAAATAGAGAATAGTCGACGGACTAATGAGTAACAACAATTCTATTTGTACCTTTTGATTGAATAATAAAGATATGGAAAGTTGTGGTATCAATTCATGAGTGCTTAAAGTTGCAGTTTATGTAGTTTTTCCACCCCTGCTAAGGAGGAAGGGCCCTCCTCGTTAATAGGGTTTTTGTTCATGTATTATTAGTTAGATTAGCATAAATAGATTGTCTTGTCATTAATTTTCCTTAGTTTAAATATTGGTGCAGATGATTGATGTGAGTGAATTGTTTTAAGTATAGTTGTTATAGTCTGGTTTATTAATGGTGTGTTTTCGATTCAATTCAATACGAGTTCATTTTTGTTTCATTGCAACAAGTGTTGATTTCAATTCTGCAAGAGTGTGTTCTTAATTTATTCCAAAAAGTGTTTTGTTTCATTGCAACAAGTGTTCATTTCAATTCCGCATGAGTTTGTTCTTAATTTATTTTCAATAAGTTCTTTATTCCAATTCTGTATGCATGGGTTTTCAATTAAATGCAACAATCGTTTCAATTTTAATTCTGCAAGAGTGTGTTTTGATTAACTGCAGCAAAGGTATGTTTCCTTTACAGAAGAATATTTTTTATTTCAACAAGAATGTGTTTCTAGTTCATGTAAATGGATTGTTCAATTACAAGAAAGGATTATAATTGTTGATAGATGTGTTCCTTTCTCTTCAAAAATGTGTTTTGTGATTTTCCTTAAGATTCCATTTTAGTAGTAAGGATTGGATAATTAGCAATTGGTTCAAATTCAATAGAAGATGGATTGATTCTTAAATAATTCCCTTTAAGCATCTTACTTGATTTCAACTTTAAATTGATATAAGGATATGGTTTGTTCACAGTACTTGTGCAGAGAGTGTGTGAGTTAGGACTAGTAGATTTCATTCACCATAAATTGTTAGGAGAGTTCTTTGTATGCATATACATTGCACAATGACCTTGTAATAAAAGACTTACCTCGGGTTGAAAATTGAATGACTTGGATGATTTAATTAGAAAATTAAACACACCAACATGTACAGTAGAAATAATCCTTCCGTGCACTTCCTCCACATGTGTGCCATGTTGACATCAATGATAACATATTATCAACAATCGAGTCTCCATATTTCATCCTTAGGTTGTACAACTTGTTACACGGGATTTTATTTTTTACCAAGGACTTAGACTGATACAAATCCCCTAAATTATTCCATAATGACTTATTTGTAGCTTTCCCTGACATATTCAATAATATTGAAGCTAAGAGACACAACCAGATTGTGCTCTTTTCCTACCCATCTAAATTTTCAATTCTTTTTTTTGCATTCTCGTAGGTTTAGTACCTAGATCTATAGTGATACCTTGATATTTATCTACCAAAACATATTCCATATTGAGCTTCCACAACTCAAAACTTTTCTCATTAAATTTTATGATCTCTATTTTTGAACTACTCACTATTTTTTTCACCACAAGAATCAATACCACAAAGCTCCCACTATAACAAGGTTTGTAACGGACTCGAGTTAAACCCTTAGCCACACAGGTGTCCCCCTAAAGCCAATAAATGCTCTGATACCATATGTGAGGAAATAAAAATGCAAGAGAGATAAAAATAAAAAGAACATAGCAACATTCACACATAAATCACACGAAATTTATCTTGGAAAACCCTAAGAGGGAAAACTATCCAACAATAGACATATTATTTCCCTTAACCAAACCATGCCAAGCCAACCAACCTCATGGCCCTAACCAAGTGAAACTTCACCTCTTAACTCTTGACACATTACAATGGAGTATCACCAACCTTTAAAGGATTTCATTACATGTAATCCACAAGCTCCAAAACCATGTTCTTAAATCCACCATTGTTAACCTAACAACTTTGAATATTTCACCGAGTCAATTTTAACCTAACAGTATACAACCAACGATGTATTTAATTTTATTATTTTTCCATGTGCAATGTTTACATATTACATCACATGGATTGCAACCATTCATAATACTTGCAAATATACAATGCTACATTGGGGGTAAAAATCGGGGTGTTATAATCCCATCCCCCTACAATTTGAATTGTCATTAGTGCACATCACCATACAAGTTTACATGTACATACATACATAAATTTCACATTACAAAAATCATCAGTTTTGCAATTTAATGACTCCTACAACAATGCCAAATAGAAATATATTGTTCCCCTCATCTGACACAGCCCAAGGAAGTATACCACCTTCTCTACACCACATTGCCTCAGGCACTCCCACTTCTCTTCCAGGGATCTAGCACAAACCAGACATGAAGTCTCAGAGTTGTGTCTCTAGGAACTCCAAGTACATCAAAATGGAGTCTTTATACACATATGTACAAATGTGCATTCATATAACCTTAGAATCTGCAAAAAGTTGAGGGTACTCTTGCCACATGGCAT
Source organism: Picea glauca (assembly GCA_000966675.3). Lineage (NCBI taxonomy): Eukaryota > Viridiplantae > Streptophyta > Pinopsida > Pinales > Pinaceae > Picea > Picea glauca. The sequence goes on from JZKD02S0793250.1 coordinate 264,472, forward strand.
CTTTATGATCTCATGTGGCATCTTCAGGACCATAGTAGGTTCATTGGAATTGTACTAGGCCAATGGATCAGTTGCTAAGAACTTTGAATTTATGATCTAGGATGTGCACCTACTTCACTTGAAAGTCCCCTTAATACTCCAACTTCCACCTCAATCATGTGGGGTTGATAGTCTACTTGTCTATTGTCCAAGGATACATAAATTCTTGGCATGCTCTTTCTCATATCTTCCACTATATCAAATTCATAAAGGTTATTCACAATCATCATCCTATCTACTTTATAAGCACAGTCTTTATACATGTGGTCCCCCTCACATCCCCAACACTTTATAATTTTTTTCCTTAGCATTTTCCCCAAGGAGTCCATCATATTGGGTTCATTTTGTGCTTTCTACCCTTGCCTATATGAATGTGAACTATTCTTAAATAGCAAACTATTAACTTCCATCACATGATTAGAAACATGAAAATATTAGACACTAAAACTAAAATTGATTAATTTATGAGCTTTTTACAATGAACTTGTAATGATCCCAAGCCAAATTCTTTCTTGGAATCACTAACTACTACTGATTTATTGAGTTATTAAGTGCATACAAGATTCATCAACACATGGAGATCACAATATATTCA
>JZKD02S0793250.1:351658-373459 GCA_000966675.3 Picea glauca
CACTACCTCAAGGTGTCCCCATGGCTCCAGGTAAAGCCCTCACGAGAATTGAACCTTGCCCAACGGTGAAAAACTCCTCGCTTTCCACCATTGGATCCAACCCCTTTGGGCGATGTAAAATCCTTTTATGACCTTGCACAACGTCCAATTTCTTTGCCTCCCAATCACAAGACTTCATCGGTACCTCCCAACCAATGCTAAGGGCACTCTTCTTCCCCCTTAGCCCCCCAAGACGCAAAGAGGCCACACATAAAAACCATAATGCAATAGCTTCCAAGATTTCCTCGCAAGAAAGAGCTTCCACTCTTTTCACAAGCTTGGATTCCGAACTCTCACAAGTAAAACACGGTCCAACAAAATTTTGGCAGCAGAACATTACTAAGAAAAGTGAGATCCGTTTCCCCTCTTCTCCATTTCCATTATAGAAAAATCCCCAATGACACATGTATGCACAAATGATTAACTTTTTAATTAAGATTATTCACCCATACACTTGTCACACTCTCCCCAAGTTGCACAATTAATTACCCTTTTTATTTTATTTTAAAGGCCATTTTCCCTCACATTCCCCAATGTGTTCCTATTTTTGCTCGTATTTATCCCTTTGTTCCCCAAATTCTCATTTAATGAGTGTCTCCTAACTAGATCTTAGTTAGAGTTGGATTACGAGTCTTCTTTTAGCTAGACTTAATGGTAGTTTGAATCAATATGTTATTCTATGTGTACATCTATTCTCTCATGTTTTATTTATTTCTATTTTAAAAATCCCTTTTATTATTTTCATGCACACATGTGCAATTTTCCCAACCTTTTAATTTTTATTCCCTCTTTTCCTAGAGTGTGATTTTATCTTAAATCTTTTAACTTATTTCACATTTAATTTAGTCCTTTATTTGAATTTAGACTTAGACTTAGTTTAGATTTAGGCTTAGACTTTGGTTATGTTTCTAAGTTTATAATTTACTGATTAATTAATACTTTGTCCTATCAATGTCTAAGCATTTTATTAATTTTCTAGGCCATCTAGATTTATTGACTCACATTTTAATTACACGACGTTCCCTTCAAGACACACTTCTATGCTCCAAGGGTGCCACTCACCTTTGACTAGTTTTGGAAGTTTGTCCGACCCTTGGATTCAACACTCCATTCGGTCGACCTTGTGAGAGACTAAGAGATTCTAAGTAATAAGGATTATTCCTTATTGTGCGCCCCTTAGATTTCTTTGTGAGTGACTGTCTTAGTCTTCCCTCACGACATCATGTAACTCACGAACTAGGTAATCATTAACCTATAGTTCAGGTCATGATGACAGTGCTAGTAGGCTATGTTATCACATAGTTGTCAAAAGATCGCAGGACGATCAAGTCTGCGGTCTGCGTAGATATCAGCCTTGAGCACAAAGCGCAACATTTAGAAAGGCCCATATTGATCTAAGTTTCTATCTGACAAAGGAATACACACACAGTCTGACAGAAGAAGGTGCAGACATAAAGCATTGAACGAGATAGCCAGGTCAGACTCTTGACAGTTGTGGACTGAGCTGATTATAAATAGATCAGTCTTTATTTTGTAAAAGGGGGGGGGAGGGTGTTCTTCATAGGCTGGAGAGCCGAGTGAGTTTCAGGAGTAGGGCTTTGTAATTTTTCAATTTGTATGTCTGCGGGCTTGGATTGTAAATATATGTTATTGAATATTCCTTTGAATCATTTTTATCAGACCATCTTCTTAGTTTATACGTTGTTTCATGCTTTCCTTCTTATCTGAATGTCATATCTGTGATTCATGGATGCTTGAGGTGATGGAGGATCTGTTGCTATCTTTCCCATGTTCATCGTTCATCACTCAGACCCTTTTGTTTTCCTTATTATTTGAATGTAATCTCTCTGATTTATGGATTCCTGAGGCGATGGAAGATCTGTTGCTATCATGCACATCTTTCATGGTTCATCAAACATTCTCTTTTTTATTATTATCTAGAGGTAGGATCTCTCTGATCTATGGATTCCTGAGGCGGTAGAGAATCTGTTGTCATCTTTCCCATTTTTCATGGTTCATCACTTAGACATTTTCTATCTTCTTTTTCTCATCACCACTTAAATCCCTTTGTCTGATAGGTGGTTTAAATGCCTTCCTTATTCACGATACTTAATACTACATAGCCCAATGGTCCCAAACTTATCTGTAGTTACTTCTATTATCTTTTCCTCTCTCTACAGTCTCATTGATCTCACCCACTCACACCATTTTAATCCTTTTAATTTATTTTGATGGGTACTGGGCTTATCCTCTTGCAGTCAAAGGTTAAATATCAGTGTTAACATGGATGGCGACGTTGTTGGGGATGAAAGTGAAGACATCTTCCGCAGGATAATGACAACCAATAGATCCGGTTTTAGATGGTGAACTAAAGCTGGACACATTATTCTGACTGCTTATCTTTCACCATGGTGACTCCATTGTTTGAAAATATATTGGAGACTCCACTGTGCAGAATCTGTTGGTGACTCCACTGAAAGGATACAAATCAAATGACTATGGAGGCTATCCTGGCCAAGAGGTTTGCCCCATTCAATTTTTCAGCCATAGCTAGTTATCCACATCCCTTGCCTCTAGCTGATGAATGGCATGACCTTCTGCCGAGATTTTGTGAAGGCTGTGAGAATGAAGAAGGTACATTAGATGAGGAATCAACTATTTCTCTTCCTAGTTCATCTGCATCAAATGAAAGTTGTGTTTGTTGCCTCAGCCAGGAAAGTGTAGAAATTGAGTCTGTTATGGAAGCTGATATTCTTTGTAGTCCTTTCTCTAAAAATCCTAGATATGAGAAACCTTCTTTTGACTCATATGATGATAATGAGACATCGCTTCCTGGATTGGATCTTGAAAGGAATCCTATGTTTAGTAGTGAGAAACAATTTTCTCTTGTTGGACAAAAGATACCTCTTTGTATGTCATTTGAGGCTCCTCCTTTGTTTGATCATTATGGAGACAGTGACGAAGATGTTGAGGTGTTTTTCGTCTTAGAAGAAAAAAGCACTACCAGCCAACCTTCTAATGAAAGAGAAAGATTTTACCAAGAGAAACATGATAGAGAGAAAGATCCATCCATTGGTATACATGATGAAATGAATGAGGTATTTTCTTGTCAGTTTAGTGTGCCTTTTTATAAATTTTATGAACATGTAGGGTTATATATGGAGTTGAATTTTCCAAAAGCATTGGAGCCTGCAAAATTAATCATCTTATCATCACTTGGAGGTTTTTTCAGCATTCCAAAATATGTTTTCATTCTATTGTCATACTTCCCTTACCATTTGTGGATCATTTGCAGTAAAAAGATGAATTATTTTACCAAACCGTCTGGGTGGCTCTGGTGGAATTTTTCTTTCACCTATCACATTGTAAAAATCAGTTAGTGTAGGTTTGTACATAAATAAGCTCCTTCTGGAGCATGTGTGTTTTCTTTATTTTCAATTAGATAGTGTACATATCAACATGTGGTCCTCAATAGGATGTTTTTTGAACTCGAATCCACAACCCAAAGGCTAAGGCACTGGAACTGCGCGTTCTTGGCAGCTCGCAGGGAGCATGCCATCCCTTATGGAGCCAAATGTTATCACATAGCTGTCAAAATATCGCAGGATGACCAAGTCCATGGTCTGTGCAGATATCAACCTTGAGCACAAAGAGAAGCATTCAGAAAGGCTCATACTGATCCGAGTTTGCATCTGACAAAGGAATACACGCACAGTTTGACAGAAGAAGGCGCAGACGTAAAGCATTGAACGAGATAGCCAAGTCACACTCCTGACAGTTGTGGACTGAGCTGATTATAAATAGATCATTCTTTATTTTGTAAAAGGGGGGGGGGGTATTCTTCATAGGCTGGAGAGCCAAGTGAGTTTCAAGCATAGGGCTTTGTAATTTTTCAATTTGTATGCTTGTGGGCTTGGATTGTAAATATATGTTATTGAAGATTCCTTTGAATCATTTTGATCAGACCGTCTTCTTAGTTTATACATTGTTTCATGCTTTCCTTGTTGTTTGAATGCAGTATCTATGATTCATGGATTCCTAAGGCGATGGAGGATGTATTGCTATCTTTCCCATGTTCATCGTTCATCACTCAGACCCTTCAATTTTCCTTATTATCTGAATATAATCTCTCTGATTTATGGATTCCTGAGGCGATGGAGGATCTGTTGCTATCATGCCCATCTTTCATGGTTCGTCACTCAGACATTTTCTATCTTCTTCTACTCATCACCACTTAAATCCCTTTGTCTGATAGGCAGTTTCAATGCTTTCCTTATTCCCGATACTTATGACTCCATAGCCCAATGGTACCGAACTGATATGCAATTACTTCTGTTATCTTTTCCTCTCTCTACAGTCTCACTGATCTCACCCACTTACACCATTTTAATCCTCTTACTTTATTTTTATGGGTACTGGGCTTATCCTCTTGCAGTTGGAGGGTGACTCTCAGTGATAACAGGTTGTGACAGGGATGCTACCACACCTCTCCCTCAAATGTATGGTTTCTATGCATGACCCCTTTACTCCTTATGTGAGTCGGATTAGTAAGCATCATCAAACCTGCATCCACTAACAAAAACAATGTCAATAATCCATATACATAAATCATATTGTAATCAATCATATATCGCATGTGCATAAAATGAAATATTTAAACAAAATACAATCCACTCCCTGACTCAATCCAGAGTCCAAGGAAGTCCATTGATGCCATCAACATCCATAACATGTCATGTGTCCTGCACACTCAGGAGAACTCGTCAGTAATATATCTCAATACACATATATTTGAATGTAATAATAAATCACAATACATCATCATCATCATCATATATAATTCATAATCGAAACGAATTCAAAATGTACCATAACTGGATCACTTGCACGCAAGTGTCCTCAAAGAATAAGTTTAGATAAGTGTTCTTAGTAGAATGAGATGTTACATAAAGGATATTAAAGAAGGAAAATGATTTGGAAATTCATAATTAAGATAATGTCATTAAGGTTGAAGGTGAGAACAATAAGAAGAATCAATTAGAAGGAGGTTTGAAACAAGAAGTAAATTTTTTCCCATTAGAACTGTGGACACCACCTATCCTGGAGACGGTTGCTAATACTGCAGGAAAGTTCATCTTTTTTGACAAGCGCTCCCTCAACTAGTCAAATAAAAGGGAAGCTTGGGTCTTAGTCGAATTTGACGCTGATCTTGGTCTGCTGGAATCCCTTGAAGTTAGAATGGGTGAACAATCATTCATACAGGTCCTTGATTATTGGAGAGAACCTTTCAGATGCCACCTCTGTTGGCAAGCGAGACACTTAAAAAATAACTGCACTTCCTCCAAAGTCACCCAACCAAATCCCTCCCTGAGACACATTGAACCTTCCCCCTCTCTCCCCCAAGTTCAGGACTCCTTCCTCAGTAAGATGCGAGACCTCTTCCCTACCTTCTTTCACAAACTTTCGGAGGATGAACTCAGACACCTCAAAGATAATGAAGTCTGGGTTAAGGAAATCTTTGAAGTTTTCTAGAGTTTTCTTATGGACAAATTGGAACCCTCCCTTCCCCTTCCCTCGTCCTCTCCTACCTCCACCACCATACCCCTTTGTTCCCCACAACACATACCAAATGACACTTCCACACCTTCCCTCGATCCTACCCAACACCCAAACATCCCATCCACCCAAACCCCTCCTCAGACAACACTAACTCCCTCTTCTCCTGGAACTTCCACTGAGCCACCCACTCCCACCACTCTTACAATCCTTCCACTCTCTCCTTTCCCCCTTGATATTACACTTTCCTCCACCCCACTCCCACCTGATTGATCAAATGTCACTATCAGAAAAAACCGATCCAGATTCCCTAAAAATCCCCCAGACTCTATAGAGGGAGGACTCACTGGCCTCCCTTCTTCAGTCATGGCCCCTCCATATGACCTCTCTACTGATTGTGGTCCATCCTTTTCTACTCCATCAGCGCTTAGAGTATCCTTGTCGATCAACCCTATTACTTAATGATCATCCTTTCTTTAAATCTTCGTGGGTTTGTAAACCCCACCAAGATAGCTTCCCTCAAAAGATTATTCACTAAGATCAAACTAGACATTGTTTTTTTACAAGAAACCTTGGTCAGCAGCGATAAGGCAAAATCTCTCTTCTTGAAATATCTCCCACACTGGGCTGCTGTTGTAGTAGACTCCATAGGCCGTTCTGGAGGCTTGCTTACAGGTTGGAACCCAGATGTTGTTGATTTCCAAGCCTTTGGAATCTCGACAGGGATTTTCATTGAAGGTAAGCTTCTTTTCTCTTCTACTTCCTTTAAACTCTTGAACTGTTATGCCCCTTATAGAAATCGAGTGGCCTTTTGGAAAAAACTCTTTGACTCTGGAATCCTACATGAGGAAAACCTCATATTGGGTGGTGATCTAAACTTCACCCTCTCCACTCAAGAAGTGTGGGGTACTTCTGCAAGGATTGACCCAAAGGCCGATTATTTTGATTCTTTTTTCCATAGAGCAGGGCTCATTGATCTCCAACCTTCGGTCCTTTCTCCCACTTGGAGAAACAATAGAACATGGGTCAATGGTATTTCCGAAAGACTTGACAGGTTCCTAATAGATTCAAAGTTGATAAACGATCGTCTTCACTTCAGGTCCTTGGTTGAGCCATCTACGATCTCAGATCACCATCTGATTTGTCTCTCAATCGAAGGCCCCCAATGAATTACAGTAGCTCCTTTTAAGTTCAATTGCTTGTGGATAGGTGATCTGAGTTTTAATATTCTTGTCAAAAAAACTTGGGCAGAAATGATGGACTGTTCGAACTCATCGACAATCCTACTGCTCATAAAGAAACTTAAATATCTAAAACAGAAAGTTATATACTGGCAAGTAAAGAAACATCAGGCTATGAAGGCCGACTTGCTACATGTGGAGGAACAGATAGCAACCCTTTTTCAAAATAATCCGTCTCATATATTTAATGCAGAGGATATAAACCTCCTTCATGAACTGACCCACAAGAAAAATAAAATACTATCACATGAAGAAGCTACATGGCGACTTCGTAGCAGGGTGATATGGATTGAAAAGGGAGATAAGAATACAAGTTTTTTCCATAAATACGCTTTACAGAGGCACAACCACAATACTATTTTGGATCTAACATATGATGATGGTAATGTAGCCATAAACGACTGGGAGTTACACTCGATGGCTTTCCAACATTTTAGAACACAATACCAAGCTTCTCAGTCAGAAAATATAGACGTTCAGTATGATGTTTTACAGTCAGTCCCGCACTTCTTCAATGAGTCAGAAAACCAGAATCTCAGGAAACCTGTCACTCTCGAGGAGATAAAAGACACTATTGAAAAAAATCCCAAGGACAAAAGCCCTAGTCCAGATGGATGGACCCAGCAACTTTTTCAACATTTTTTTGAGATTATGGGAGTGGATATGCTTAACGTGGTTGAAAAATCTCGCCTCACAGGGAAGATTCCTAGAGCACTAAATGCTACATTCTTCACGCTAATTCCAAAATATAGTAAACCTGTCAACTTTAATGATTTCCGACCCATTGCATTATGCAATTTCATGTACAAAGTCATCTCAAAAACCATAGCCAACCGCTTAAAATACACTCTGGTTAATTGTATCTCTTTCGAACAGTTTGGGTTTCTAAAGGATCGACTGATATTCGATGCAGTGGGTATTACCCAGGAAAGTCTACACTCAACCAAGTTAAAAAAACTGAACGCATTCATCCTAAAACTTGATCTGAAAAGAGCTTATGACAGTGTAAGTTGGCAATATCTCTTTTTGTTACTGGACCAGATAGGACTTGACAGATTAAATAAATCTTGGATTATGGGATGCTTAACCTCGGTCAATACAACAATGCTAGTGAATGGAACTCTAACAGATTTCTTTCGCTGCCACCGGAGACTCCGTCAAGGCTGTCCATTGTCACCAATGCTTTTCCTTCTTGTAATTGAGGCACTCAGCAGAATGATCAACCAAGCAGTTGAAACAGGGACTTTCAAAGGACTTAAAGTATCTTCTGGCATCCATATTTCACATTTATTATCTGTGGAGGACGTCCTCATCCTGGGTGCCGACAACATTGACTATTGGAAAACACTCAAAATTATCCTCACAAATTTCTGTTTAGCAACAGGACTATCCATCAACACTCATAAATTTGGATTTATAGCAAAAAATTTAGATCCAATTTTAAAGAGCTTTCTCATTGATGATTACAAAATTCAGGTAGACAGTCTAGACCAGAGGTTAAAGTACCTCAGATTCTTTCTGAAACCAAACTATTATAGAATTGGCGACTGGTCCTGGCTCATCAAAAAAATAGAGAAGAAGATTAACAACTGGACTTTTCAATGCCTGGCCCTGGGAGGCCGACTCACTCTAGCAACTTCAGTTCTACAAAGTATCCCAGTCTTTTGGCTTAGTCTGGAAAAATCTCCAAAGTCTATCCTCCACTGTATTCAACTACTGATTAGCAGATTTATCTGGAAAGGAGGAAAAAAAACCTCTGGTTATCACCTAGCTAACTGGCAAAGCTTAGCTAAGCCGAAAGAAGCTGGTGGTTGGGGCATAAAACACATGGAATGGTTTGCTCTTTCACTGGCAGTCAAAACCTGTTGGAGAGGTCTCTTCGGTAACAATCTTTGGAATAAGGTCATCACCAGGAAATATCTAAAAGGTAATGACCCTACTTCTTGGCTGCGCAGGGATGTACACCACACAAAGACATCCTCCATTATATGGCAGAATTTGATGCTAGCTTAACCAATCATCAAGCGATGGCTGGCTTGGAAGGTTGGGATAGGACAACGCATCATCCTTGGGAGAGATCCTTACATTGGATGTGAGGACAACGTCCAACTTTCCAACGCGCTCTTACAACACTTACACAGTCTAGGAATTTACAGCTTAGCACAAGAAAACAACAATGCCACAACCGAACCACTACAAAGATGGCTAAGCACTAGTTCTTTGGGTTTAAATTTAGAACTCATCCAAGAATGGGATGCTTACACTAAGAAACTAATTCTAAACGGCATTCAACTCAACAACAAAAAATATTTTCTTATTTTGTCATGGAATTGATCCACAAGAACAGTCACGGCTAGCTCTGCATATTATTGTATCCTTTACACCTTCAACTGCAATGATGGGAAATGGTGGCACAAAACAATTTGGTCGGTGAAGGTAGCGGTCAAAATCATATGCTTCCTGTGGCTATGCTTAGAATATCGATTACTTACAGACATCAACTATAAAAAACGTGGAGGAATTGGTCCTTTAGTTTGCACTTTATGCCTAAAGGCAGAAGAGTCAGTCACACATCTTTTTGTGGACTGCCAGGTTACACAAATGATTTGGGGTCAAATACTCACTTCCTTGAGAATTGAATTTGAGTGGAACAAGGCTACCATCGAAGAAAACCTCAAATTTTGGTTCCTCAAATTGCCAAATCATAAACACATCCCCCTTCTGGTTATGTGGGAAATTTGGAAAATTAGAAACAGAATTGTATTTGACAATCTTACCAAGAATGTTCAAGGACTCTACTAGAAAATTCTCACCTCATTACAAGAACATCTACCTAAAGAGGAAGCAGATAAAACAAACATACTACTTAACCCGACCTACTTCAACAATAACCCCATTGGCTTCTTTGATGGTGCAGCTTCAATAGACAATTGTGGTATAGGTATTTACTTAAAAATCACTCCTGGACACAACATCCAAGCACATTTTGCTGGAGGCACAGGGAACAGTATGAAAGCTGAGTTGATGGGATTATGGGGACTTCTTTATCTTGCCACACATTTCTCTATCAAGATATTAATGGTGGCAGGGGACTCTAAGGTTACTATAGACTGGATTAGTGACAAAGCGAAACTAGAGATTATCTACCTTAGCCAATTGAAGGATAAGATTAGCAACTTAAAGCAAGCTTTGAAACCTTAAACTTTATGCACATTCACAGACAGTTCAACAAAATAGCTGACAACCTATCCAAGAAAGCTCTAAAAGATGAACCAGGGTGGATTTATTTTGAAGAGTTTTTTAATGGAACTACAGTTAGAGAAGACAAATTACATATCCTATAAGGTGACAAAAATCAGAAATATTATAAGGGAAAAAAAAGAAAAAGACAAACAATGTACTCTCAGGATTCAGCTTAACAGAATAGGACTATACTACTCTTGAAATATTCTACACTTGGATATCCGTTCATTGTAATCAGAAGTTTCATTTGATTCTATAAGAATAACAATGAAACTGTTTTTTTTCGTGTGAAAAAAAAAAAGAGGAATTGTAGAAGCTGCATATTATGTGTGATGTTAAAGAAGGAAAATGGTTTGGAAATTCATAATTAAGAAAATGTCATTAAGATTGAAGGTGAGAACAATAAGAAAAATCAATTAGAAGGAGGTTTGAAACAATAAGTAAAGAGAGGAATTGTAAGAGCTGCATATTATGTGTGGAAGGATAAAGACGAGAGAAGCATAAAGACACAAGATTGTATTTATTTACACATACTTGGATAATGAGAATGAGTAGATCAATTCCAATTTATGAGTAATTTATTTCCTTCATTTATGTGTTCATTTAAAATAATTTTAATATTGTTCATTGTATAATATAATTTGAGTTTGTAGAGCACTTAGGCTCAAGAGAAGGGAAACATCCTAAACTGATAAAAAAAAATTCTACTACTCAACTGATGTGTTGTCCATGTCCAAACTTATTGTATATTAAAGATTCACCTTAAGCTTGTATTCTTGGCTTCTTACTTGGTCATTTCCATAGTAGCTATTAAAAACTTATTCTTTTGTGATGAACGCCTATAAAATACTTATTCGCTACATTGGTTATTTATGTTTTTTTCCCTTTCCTCTACCACGTGCCATGAAGGATGCCTTATTCTCACAAATTGTCATAAAGGATGTATATAAATAGTTAAAGTTCATTGTACCAGAGTCATAAATTAATCAATTTTAGTTTTAGGATGCCCTATTCTCAGAAATTTTCATAAAGGATGTATATAAATAGTTAAAGTTCATTGTACCAAAGTCATAAATTAATCAATTTTAGTTTTAGAATGCTCTATTCTCATAAATTTTCATAAAGGATGTATATAAATAGTTAAAGTTCATTGTAAAAAACTCATAAATTAATCAATTTTAGTTTTAGTGTCTAATATTTTACCTGGTTTCTAATCATGTGATGGAAGTTAATAGTTCCCTTTTTAAGAATAGTTCACAGTCATATAGCCAAGGGTAGAAAGCATAAAATGAGCCCAATACGATTGACTCCTTGGGAAAATGTTAAGGAAAGAAATTATAAAGTGTTGGGGATGCGAGGGGGACCACATGTATAAAGACTGTGTTTATAAAGGAGATAGGATGATGATTGTGAATAACCTTTATGAATTTGATATAATGGAAGACATGGGAAAGAGGATACCAAGAATCTATGTATCCTTGGACAATAGACAAGTAGACTATCAACCCCACATGATTGAGGTGGAAGTTGGAGTATTAAGGGGATTTTCAAGTGAAGTCGGTGCACATCCTAGATCATAAATTCAAAGTTCTTAGCAACTAATCCATTGGCCTAGTACAATTCCAATGAACCTGCTATGGTCCTGAAGATGCCACATGAGAGCATGAAGATGCCATGTGGCAAGAGTACCCTCAACTTTTTGCAGATTCTAAGGTTATATGAATGCACATTTGTACATGTGTATAAAGACTCCATTTTGATGTACTTGGAGTTCCTAGAGACACAACTCTGAGACTTCATGTCTGGTCTGTGCTAGATTCCTGGAAGAGAAGTGGGAGTGCCTGAGACAATGTGGTGTAGAGAAGGTGGTATACTTCCTTGGGCTGTGTCGGATGAGGGGAGCGATAGATTTCTGTTTGGAATTGTTTTAGGAGTCATTAAATTGCAAAACTGATGATTTTTGTAATGTGAAATTTATGTATGTATGTACATGTAAACTTGTATGGTGATGTGCACTAATGACAATTCAAATTGTAGGGGGAAGGGATTGTAACACCCCGATTTTTACCCCCAATGTAGCATTGTATATTTGCAAGTATTATGAATGGTTGCAATCCATGTGATGTAATATGTAAACATTGCACATGGAAAAATAATAAAATGAAATACATCATTGGCTATATACTGTTAGGTTAAAATTGACTCAATGAAATATTCAAAGTTGTTAGGTTAACAATGGTGGATTTAAGCACATGGTTTTGGTAGCTTGTGATTTTGGAGCTTGTGGATTACACGTAATGAAATCCTTTAAAGGTTGGTGATACTCCATTGTAATGTGTTAAGAGTTAAGAGGTGAAGTTTCACTTGGTTAGGGCCATGAGGTTGGCTGGCTTGGCATGGTTTGGTTAAGGGAAATAATATATCTATTGTTGGATAGTTTTCCCCGTTAGGGTTTTCCAAGATAAATTTTGTGTGATTTATGTGTGAATGTTGCTATGTTCTTTTTATTTTTATCTCTCTTGCATTTTATTTCCTCACATATGGTATCAGAGAATTTATTGGCTTTAGGGGGACACCTGTGTGGCTAAGGGTTTAGCTCGAGTCTGCTACAAACCTTGTTATAGTGGGAGCTTTGCGGTATCGATTCTTATGGTGAAAAAAGTAGTGAGTAGTTCAAAAATAGAGATCGTAAAATTTAATGGGAAAAGTTTTGAGTTGTGGAAGCTCAATATGGAAGATGTTTTGGTAGATAAATATCAAGGTATCATTGTAGATCTAGGTACTGAACCTACGGGAATGCAAAAAAAAGAATTGAAAATTTAGATGGGAAGGAAAAGAGCACAATCTGGTTGTGTCTCTTAGCTTCAATATTATTGAATGTGTTAGGGGAAGATACAACCAAGTCATTATGGAATAAGTTAGGGGATTTGTATTAGTGTAAGTCCTTGGTAAAAAATAAAATCTCGTGTAACAAGTTGTACAACCTAAGGATGAAATATGGAGACTCGATTTTTGATAATATGTTATCATTGATGTCAACATGGCACACATGCGGAGGAAGTGCACATAAGGATTATTTCTACTGTACATGTTGGTGTGTTTAATTTTCTAATTAAATCATCCAATTCATTCAATTTTCAACCCAAGGGAAGTTTTTTATTACAAGGTCATTGTGCAATGTATATGAATACAAAGAACTCTCCTAACACTTTATGGTGAATGAAATCTACTATTCCTAACTCACACACTCTCTACACAACTACTATGAACAAACCATATCCTTATATCAATTTAAAGTTGAAATCAAGTAAGATGCTTAAAGGGAATTATTTAAGAATCAATCCATCTTCTATTGAATTTGAACCAATTGCTAATTATCCAATCCTTACTACTAAAATGGAATCTTAAGGAAAATCACAAAACACATTTTTGAAGAGAAAGGAACACATCTATCAACAATTATAATCCTTTCTTGTAATTGAACAATCCATTTACATGAACTAGAAACACATTCTTGTTGAAATAAAAAATATTCTTCTGTAAAGGAAACATACCTTTGCTGCAGTTAATCAAAACACACTCTTGCAGAATTAAAATTGAAACGATTGTTGCATTTAATTGAAAACCCATGCATACAGAATTGGAATAAAGAACTTATTGAAAATAAATTAAGAACAAACTCATGCGGAATTGAAATGAACACTTGTTGCAATGAAACAAAACACTTTTTGGAATAAATTAAGAACACACTCTTGCAGAATTGAAATCAACACTTGTTGCAATGAAACAAAAATGAACTCGTATTGAATTGAATCGAAAACACACCATTAATAAACCAGACTATAACAACTATACTTAAAACAATTCACTCACATCAATCATCTGCACCAATATTTAAACTAAGGAAAATTAATGACAAGACAATCTATTTATGCTAATCTAACTAATAATACATGAACAAAAACCCTATTAACGAGGAGGGCCCTTCCTCCTTAGCAGGGGTGGAAAAACTACATAAACTGCAACTTTAAGCACTCATGAATTGATACCACAACTTTCCATATCTTTATTATTCAATCAAAAGGTGCAGATACAATTGTTGTTACTCATTAGTCCATCGACTATTCTCTATTTTCCCAAAACCAGCCTAACCTGGGAGCAAATATGCTCTACCCTTTTAAACTCTTTCTTCCTCTTCTAATCTTGGAAAAATTACAATTATGAACAACCTTGATAATCTTTTGATTCTCAAGCTGTTCGGTATCATCTTGATTAAGAAGATACAAGAGGATACACAATATTTCCTCTAACCAATTACAACTTATATAAATGAATTTTATGGAAATAGTCAGTTGAAATGTCCTAATTATCTGGGTGGACATCTCATGTTTATAAGATACAATTGTCATGACTTAAGTAAGCCACATCATCAATATAAATCAATATTTTTCATATGGGTTCACGGATCAATGGTCAAGTCATCATTATGCGGTGACCTTTGGCGGTAACAATATTCTATAATAACGGTGTTTGCGTACCAAATATAGGAGTAGAAACACCTCAAAATAGCAACACCTTGAAGTAGTAGCACCTCGGAGTAGAAACAACTCATAGTATCAATGCCTTGGAGTAGCATCACCTCAGAGTAGCAGCACCTCGGAGTAGTAGCACCTCGGAGTAGAAACACCTTGGATTAACAATGCCTTGGAGTAGAAGCACCTCAGAGTATCAACTCCTTGGAGTAGCATCTAATTATTATGTAAGATTCTTTATCAATTAATAAGTAGTTACCCAACACAGATATCATCGTTCCCTAAATGTAGGAAAATATTAAAGAATCAATGCATCAAATGGACTTAACATACCGGTGTCAAAAAGGTAATTCTTGGACCATGATATTTATGGGAAAGGTGCGAATAAGAAAGAAAAGGTACGAGATAAGTAACAAAATGATGGAAAAAAGGGTGTCATTCCCATGACTCAACATCTCCCCCCAACTAAAGCAACTGCATGTCCTCACGAATCCCATTAGTATGAGTCCTCAACCTCTTGTTGTATATGAAGTGCAGTAAGTTTGTGTGCTCCAATAGTATCCTCCTTAATGCCGATGTATCCATTGCTCATCAGAAAATCCATCCAATAATATTTCTCATACTGAACTTGATATTGTTGCTGGTATTGTCTTGTAGGGAGACAAATAAGAGGTAATCTATATATGAGGCCGAGCCACCTAGATCCACACTTTTTCATACACTCCATATACCCATTCACTCTCTGTAAATCATGGTCAAAGTTTGGTTACCCATATGGATATTGTCTTCTCAATGTCTCATCAGGGGTTTCCCACCTAAGCTGACTTCCATCCAGGGCATCCTTCAACTACAAATTGATACATTTGGGGAATATATCCAAAACAAGTATCCAAATCTCAATTAAAGTAGCATATTGTTCATCTGTACTCAAAAACCAATTATGTCCCTTGATTATGCCAGAAGCACCCATAGGTTCTCCCCTAACCCATAACAATTTCTTGGCCCGACTTGTCTTGATGGCCTCATGGGATGCCTTCCATTTTTCTTGGTTGCTGATGAATGAAGTGAAATCCCTCAACTGGATATCTCCAACACAATGAGATAAGTTAAATTTCCTCCCCCAAAACAAAACATATTCATGAAAGTAAATTTCATAGAGCAGATGTTGGTATGCAAGACTTGTCTAAAAGAAGGTCTTCAAGAAGGAAATGGTGGTATCAAAACTTCAAGTCGTATCTTATTTTATGGCCATCAATTGAAACAGGAGGAATTGCTCATGCATAAACAATGGATAAGCATGGGATGGGTTTCTTTAACTTACCAGTTCCTGTGCCAGGTTGCAAACTTTCATTTTTGTATATTGCAGAGTTTTGACTTGATCTTCTAGTTCCTTCAACCGCTACCCCATTCTCCCCATATTTTCCTTTCTATGTTCCTGGAATGATAACTCTTCTGCCCATATTTCTCTTAAATTTCGAATAACCTTTCTATGTTCCTAAGTAGAAATCATCCCTTCTTGGAGTGATGTGGCCAACATTTTCCACTTATGAACTTCAAAAATCAATATATCAACATTGGGGGATGTCGTTATACTATTTTCCTTCTCAAATTGGGTGTTCTCATTTCCAGGAATTGTTGATTCTTGTGTAGCAATAACCTCTGTGACATGACTATCCATATTCCCCTAATAAATCTTAGTTGTTTCCCCAATTCTCTGTTGTTCTTTTTATTCCTGAGTTGCAACACTCTCATTGGTGACGAGGCAAGGCTCTTTCATTGTTGCATCCAGTTTTGGTTCCTCTTGATCAGTTTGGGTGGCTTCAACATCCCCTTTGTCTTCCTCAATACATTTTATTTGTGTGTCGATTGAATTAAAATTAGATGGTGGCACATCACTCGATGTGCACCCTGCTTGAATAAATATTTCTCTATATGATGGAAAAAGTTGTGACCTGCACTTGTTTGTCCCTGAGGTCATGGTTTTAAGGTCACCTAACTTTTCTAATAGTTGAGAAACTTAAGCCAGGGTTCCCAAACCTGAGGAAGTTTCACCCTATTGAAATTTTCCTTTTAAGACCTTGAGTTGTTTATCAAGTTTAGAGTTTTCTTCCTTTAATTGATTTACTTGCTCATGTAGGGATAGAGATTTACCTTGCTTAAATATGGTAATTCTTTCCCTTTCCTTTGTTTTCCTCTCAATAGATTGTTTTTCAACATGTTCTTGTGGGCACTCAACATCGGTCCTTGGTTGAGCTGGTGTTGCTGTTGAAGAAGACCCAGTTCTTATTTCCTTTGTTTTCCCCTTGTTTATAGTAGTTTGTTCTTCAATATGTTCTTTTGGGCACTCAATGTTGGTTGATGGTTGGACTGGTGTTGTTTCTAAAGAAGACCTCACTTTCCTTGTCTTTAATTTTTCCTTCTTTACAGTAGTTCGTTCTCCAACAGGTTCTTTTGGGAACTCAGTACTAATCAACCAATTGAATAATTGGGTTGGTGCTACTATTGAAGAATACCTAGTTCTTCTCTTAGGGGTGTCCTCATTAATCACTCGGGGTGATCTTATTTTCCTTTTCTTGTGCTGAGAGTTCTCTTATATGACCGGAAAGGGTTTGTATTCTTCAACAAGAGGGTTTTCTTCTATTATCTCCACTTCATCACTAGATGGTGCTGGTGAAACATGCTGCTCAGTGAAGGGATTATCTTGAGTTTCAGCACCATCAACCTCTTCTTCCTCGTCAAAGTCTTCTTGGTAGATTTTTGTGTCTCCTATACTTAGTTATTTTTATGTATCACCCCTTTCATTCACTGTGTCGACTGCTTTGTCTTCTTGTTCTATTTTTGTATCTCCCCCTTCATTCTCTATGTCGGTTGCTCTGTCTTCTTGTTCTATTTCTGCCCCTATAAATTCCTTTGCTCCCATGGACATGTCATCATAAATCCACTCTATCCCCCCTTCTTCCTAATTCTTGAACTTTCCATCCTCATGGATGTTGTTTCTATCAATGAATTCAAGCTCAGGGTTAGCTTGTGTTTCTAATTCCTCTTCCTCCATCAATTTCTATGTATCCTCTCTTCTTTCTACTTCCAAACCCCATGTTTATGTATGACCAATAATTTCACACCATGTAGCATTCCTTTGTCTTAATGCATGGATAAATAATAATTTAATCAACCCATGATTTGTAATGCATGTTTGCATGTGTTTGGAATGACAAACAAATCCCATCATAGATTTTCAAGACTCTAACAGAAAGTATGGGATATTAAGAAGCTAACCATGACAGAGGTGGGAAATTAGCATAAAATGGTAGTTATAAACAACAATAAATCTACCTTCACATGTAATGTATCGTTGGATAAAATATGCTACATATTTCCAAGGAAAAGGGAGAGAGGTTCTGTCGATTCCCTTACCATTGTTTCTAACCCATTATTCTCCTCTCACAAAATTTATCTTGGTTGTTGGGATAAATTACTTCTTGTTGAGCCAAATTACCCCAGTCCTTGGTAGCCCTGTTACTTCTGTAACTTTTTCCTCTGTGACCTCAATATGAAATCTGTGAACTAATGAAATTGTTACATCTAAGTTCTGGGATAATTCCAAGGCGACACCATTGTCAAATCATTGCCATCTATGAAAGAAAGTCACCCACCTCGCATTTTCAAAAATATGGTAGGCCTCTAAGTATCCACACAATAATCCAACCAATTCAGGATCATGACAAATAATCAAACCCCCCATTATAGATAGTCGGGTGATGCATAGTTGACTTCGACATGGTGAGTTGCAGTTTTGGACATGTAGTTGAACATTGGGAAATAGTTTCCAAATTAGGGAAATCGTGGATATGAAAATTTACACCAGATTTGGTAATGATGGGGTATAATGGAGGCATTGTGTTATTTATGGCAGGTCAGCATGGAAGCATCTGTCTCGTAATGACATTACTTCCCTGCAACTAAAGGTGGAATCCTTCCTCGGCTAACGTGGTAGGGTTCGACAGTACAAGTGTAATGACACGTTGAACATTAAAATCATGGGAGAAAGTAGGAAAAAGACATACTTATGGGGACACTTACCGTACGTCCCAAGAAAAAAAATGAGTGTAAGTCGTCGCCTCTCATGGATAATGATGCGTTGTTGTTGTGAGTGCTCTTTTTGAGGTACAAATATAGCAGTGTCATACACGAGTTCCGGTGCAAGATCTGAGAGCTGCAATAGAATGTCACATCATTGAACTAATGAAAAGAAATGAAAAAGTAGTTATTGTTTATTAATTGGGTTAGTTTTCATTGATGTCAAACCTTGAAGAAAGTCCGGTAGTGAATTTTGGTAGCACAAAGGTTTGGGTAATGGACCCAAGTTTGTTTGATGGATAATGGTATGCGTTTTGATATATTTACAGGTAAGACTATTCTAGATGGATAGTACATGTCATGCCATTTTCAATGGTATGTGGAACGTCACATAACTCCTCACAGTTAGAGAGTTATGGCCATGTGAAGTTGGAGAATCCTCATGAGTCATCTAGAAGCCCCAAAACGTCAAAGTGTTTGCAAAAGAAATTATTTAAATAATAAAGTTAATGGAGAACTCCCTAAAATAAAGAAAGTGGGATGCTACATGAAAGTATAAATAAGAGGCAAGGCTCTCTCATTTAATCACACTTGAATATCATTGAATATCTATTTTTGTGAAAGGTTATTTGGGAAGGTATAATTGATAGAGAGAAATTGCAGCAGAAAAAGTGCGGCAGGAAAACTGTGAAAGAAAAAGTGTGGAAGAAAAAGTGCGACATAAAAATCGCGGCAGAAAAAGTGTGGCAGTAAAATCGTGGTAGAAAAAGTGTGGCAGAAAAATCACGGCAAAAATTCATGGCAGAAAAATCGCGGAAAAAAAAGTGCGGAAAAAAAATCACGGAAACAACATGGTTGGGGTCTATTTATGAGAGATATGACACATCTTTTTTGAGGTATGTTTTGTGAGCTAGGGGTTAGCTCTTGAGATGGTATTGGATGTTTAGTATTGATTCATATATCAAATTTGTTGAGGGATACAATTGGTATTTTGTTGTTGGTATTTGGCATATGGGTATTGGTCTTTTGGTTGTGATGTGTTGCTAAAGTTGTTGGTTTAGCTTGAGGCTGCATAACAGTGAGGTTGTGGCACATGGCTTGATGTAATGGCTTATGGTATTTGGGTATGGATAGTGTGATGTATTGCTAGAGAACTTTTGATGGTTATATTGGTAAATGTACTTGGTGTATGGTTGAGGTACATGGTTGAGACAAGTAGTTGATGAGTTGGCACATACATGAGGTGTATACTTGATTATTTTGGTACATCTTGATGATTCATAGTTTATGTGTATTTGATGCATGATTGGTACATATTTGGTGCATGGTTGATGCACTCGTTGATGGTACAGATTGAGGTATAGGTTGGTGCATGGTTGATGCACTTGTTTATGGTATAGGTTGATTACAGGTTGTTTGGACATGTTATTGTGACAGGGTATTTGTATAGGTTTGGTGCATGGTTGATGCATTTGTTTATGGTACAAGTTGAGGTACAGGTTGATGTATGGTACATGTTTGCATAGGTTATTGGTACAAGTTGTTACAGGTTGATTACAAGTGGATTGGTACAGGTTTACAACAATATATATCACATTGATAGTGTGATAGTGGTTTCATCATTCTACTTCTATGTCAGGGCAGTTGGACGGGGAAAGGACATGTGGTTGTATCCACCTTCCGGTTGTAGCCAGAGAACATAGGGGGTTGTAGCCTCCTTCTGGTTGTATCCAGAGAATTGGGGAGTTGGAGCTTGATCCGAATTTATGCAGGAACACAACAGAATACACAAATAACCATGAATACAAATATGCAGCAGAAATAATACTTCATTTCATTAATATCAAAGAACTGAAATTTGTTTACAGACATAATGAAAATAAACTAGCTAGGGCGTTGATAGCTTATCTTTGAGAAGAGATGTGGTGGCTATAAGCCTCTAAAATCTGTGTTACAATGAGGCTCGAAGGCCTATGTATTATTGAGAAACAATGGAAACCCTAAACATCCAAAAACCTAACCCTAGGAGATGAAACACCAGAATATGGGCCCCGTTGGGGTAAATTGGTACATCAATTTCTCGGGGTCGTAACTTTGGTATACTATCTCCGTTTGATGCACATGATACATCGCTAGAAATATCTGTCCGAGGACTACAATGATGACAGTGAATATAGAGTCCGAAACGAACTCATATTTTCCATATGTTTGATTCCCCAAAAATGGTCCCCATCAGGAAGCAATGGTCCCCATTGCGTTGAGTTACTCCATGAGATGAGGAAACTTCTATTAAACTTGGTCCTTGGTGAGACACTTTCCCTGGTGAAGGAATTGGCTTGCTTTGACAACTTGATATAGCTAGATCCTCTGCTAGTGGGTGTTCTTGATCTGTGTGTCCATAATTTGATCAATTTTGGCTTGTTCCATGCAGACTATATTTAACTATGTTGGTGTGAGTTGTTCTACCATGTCAGATGTGTCCAGTAAAGGTGGAAAGTAGGGTTGAAGGTGGTCCACAAGTAACACTAGGTGCAGACCAAGGAATGGTTGAATACTGATCTCAAAGGCATTGTCCCCTACAACTTTGGTGATGGTGTATAGCCCATATCAGAGTGAGTGAAGCTTGCGGTGGGGTCCAGCGAGGCGCTCCTTCTGCAAATGTAGCTACACTTTGTCACCCACCTGGAAGTTGTGTTGCACCCAATGTTGATCATGCCACTCCTTCTACTTAGCATTGGCTCTGTCCAATATTTCATGAACCGATTGGTGAATGTGTTGAATGTGCTCAATGAAGTTGTTTGCCTTGGCAACTTCATACTGGACATGAGCCAAATCATCCTGAGTAGCTGCAAAGGGCATGGCTACGTCAATGGGACATAGTGGCTAGAATCCCAAGCCCACCTGAAAGGGGCTGTGGTTGGTTGACCTGTGGAGGGCTCGGTTATATCTATGTTGTACATAAGGGAGGCTCTCATCCCATGTGCATGGATGCTTTGATTTGTACATGCACAAAATGTGTACGATCATCTTGTTGATGACCTCTATTTGGCCATCAGTTTGGGGATGGAAAGATGTGGACTTGGTGAGCTTGGTGTCCAACATTGACCAGAGGC
>JZKD02S0793250.1:387206-397214 GCA_000966675.3 Picea glauca
AAGAGTTGAATGGAAAAAGACATATGTGAGCTCACACAATATATCAATCTCAAATTATATTACAAGAGTCAAATGACAAAGCATGAAAGAATAACAAAGCTAAGAATCCCCTTCTAAAAATTACAAGACTAAATTATGAATTACATGATATCTAACTCCCCCAAGCTAATCTCCCCATTATGAATAACATGATGATCCTCATGAAGAGACAACACTCTCTTATATACATGAGAGTCTTGAAGAGTGTCATAATTACAGATCCACTATTCTCTCAACCATTCTCAACTACTTTCCTATTATTAGAAGATATGATCCCTTCAAAATTTCCACACATATCTCACATATCTTAGATAGGATATGCCATCCAAATCTTCCATGATCTTCTCCTTTGAATATGCTTGAATGATTGTCCCAAATATTCTTCAAATCTTCAAAGCTTGAAGATGAAATTCGAATTTGAGGCTAGGTAGTAATATTTGACTTTGTTGAAATCTTCGCATATGCCTGCACACATCATAAAACTCATCCAAGCTTGATATATAATGAAAATATGTCATTTTTCTAAGATTTAATCATAAATTCACTTATAATAATAAAATCAATACAATGGAAAATAATAAGGGGAAACCCAAGCATCATTATGGAAATGGTATGATGGAAGGTTAATGGGATGATGAAATATAAGGAATAGTGAAGGAAAATGAGGATATAAATGTGACATTTCTGAGGCCCAACACCCCCCTCTCAGTAATTCAAAAATTGGTATCAAAGCAGGTTCCTTCAGAAATCAGTTTAACCATTGAAAGGTAGACATGGAGGGAAACAACATGTATAAAAATGGAATACCACAATTTGATGGACAAAAGTATGCATTTTGGAGCAGAAGGATGAAAACATATATACATGCACAGGGATTTGAATTTTGGCAATCAGTTCTATATGGATGCAAAGAATCAACAGTTTCGCTGACAAATGAAAGAGCAATGAAACTCAAGAAAAATAATTCCAAAGCCACAAATGCACTTCTGAATGGTCTTTGTGAATCAATATACACCAAAGTTATACATTGTAAATCCACTAAATATATTTGGGACAAGCTCCAAAATATTTATGAAGGAGATTCAAAAGTCAAAGCAACCAAGCTTCAAACTTACAGAGGTCAGTTCAAACAACTAAAGATGAAGGAAGATGAGAATATTTCAGCTTACTTCTTACGATTCAAGGAAATAGTAAATGAAATCATAGGATTGGGAGAAGAAATTAAATAATTTGTAATTGTTCAAAAGGTACTAAGATCTCTTCCTATGAGATTTATTCCTAAGATATTAGCACTAGAAGAAAGAGAAGATATAGACTCAATAAGCATGGACAAACTACATGGAATCATCACAGCATATGAAATGAGATCTGAACAGGAAAATCCAGATATAAAAGAAGCAAATTTCAAAGCATCCAAAAGGCCAAAGAAAAATGGAAAGAAAAAAGAAAAAGAACATAGCAACAACAGTGACATCTCAAAAGATGATGAAGAAATGACCAACTTTGTCAGAATATTGAATAAGGGAACCAACAACAGATATAAAGGTAAGTTTCAATTGATTTGTTTTAATTGTGATGGTATTGGTCATTTTGCTAACAAATGTCCTCATAATAAAAATAAGAGGAATGATGAAGATTACTCAAATAGAAAACAAACATACAAAGCAAAAAGAACCACAAAAAAAGCTTTCAAGAAAAGCTTATACACCAAAGAAGACATCTCGTCATCAGATGAAGATGAAGTCAATGACAGTGAGATAGAAAGAGCTCTATTCATGGCAGTAGAAGACTATGACAAAGAAGACACTGAAGAAGAATATGAAGAGGTCGAAGAAGAATATGAAGATGCCGAAGAAGAATTTGAAGAGGCAGAAGTTGACTACTGAAAAGAATTGTTGTGTCCCATATAAGTTATAAGAAGAGAGAAGAAGAAAAACAAGAAGCTACAAGCAGAACTAGACAAGAAAGAAGACACTCAGGAACTAAAACAAATGATCAGAAATTTGAAGGTTCAAATAGAAGATAAAATAATTGAAGAAGCATTCAAATAAAAACTAGAAGAAAGAGATAGGTTCATTGGAAATTTGGAAGAAAATATTGTCACATTAAGAAATGATCTTCAAAAGAAAAATATGCAGAAAAACTCAAAATTTTTGGATGACATTATCAGTAGTCAAAAACCTCACCACGAAAGTCTGGACTTGGGTACAATCAGACAGAAAATGGATCAAGATCCAAAACAACAGAACAAGAAACACATCCAAAAAGATATGGATAAACAATCAAAGGGGATAGGAAGATATACAAGGAATATTATAGGGACACTCCTCCACCAAGAAGATTCAGATTTCAGAGTCAACAACTGACATATAGGCTTCAAGAAGAATAAGGATTTAGAAGAGAAACTCCTTTAAGAAGATCTTCAACTCCCAGGTATCAAACTATATTTTTTGTTTTATTTTATGCATGTAATAATTTTGGACATAAAGCTATGAATTATAGAGCTAACAACAAGAACATAAACAACTTTGAAAGTCACACACAAAAGGGTTATCCAAGAAGGCCTAGTGAAACACATAGAAGAAGTTACAAAAGGTTTGAATAATTGAGCACTGAAGTGGAATGCTAAAAGTGTAACAACTTTGAACACATGGCCAAAGATTGCAAAATGACAGTTCCTCCTAGAGAACCACAATAGAACAACAAAAGTCACATACAAGAACCTGAGAAGAGAACATGGATAAGAAAACAAAATCAGTATAACAATGAAGAATGTACACTCACTCTACAAGATAAGTAGAAGAAACGCGGTTGGTATGTTGACATTGTCTATTCAAAACACATGACAGGTGATAAAGGTAGGTTTCTTACATTAAGAAAGAAAATATATGGACCAGTCTCCTTCGAAAATGATGATTCAACTAAAATAATTGGAAAAGGCACAATCAGAATTGGAAAAAAGAATACCAAGGCAAAAAAATTTCTACTAGTATAAGATATGAAGCATAATCTTCTAAGTGTGAGTCAAATGTGTGACCAAGTTCATAAAGTTACTTTTGATTTACAAAAGTGTGAGATAAGAAAATAAGGTTCAGGAAATTTGATTGCAACAACTACAAGAACTTCAAGCAACGTATATGTACTAAGTGAAATTGGAAATGAAAAGTGTTGTCTAGGAAAGGAAGATAAAAGTTGGATATGGCACACAAGAATGGGTCACATACACTTTGATAAACTTGTCAAAGTCAGCAAAAAAGAAGCAGTTCGAGAAATTCCCTAGATTACAAAACCAACTAACACTTTATGCAAGCATTGTCAACAAGGAAAGAAAACAAAGACCAGGTTTAAATCAAAATAATATTCAATGACAAGACCATTAGAAATTGTGCATACTGATCTAGTTGGAACAACTACAACAAAGGGTTTAAAAGGTGAGAAATACTTTATGTTATTAATTGATGATTATACAAAAATGACTGCAGTTTTGTTTCTCAGGAATAAGTTAGAAGATTTTGAAAACTTCAATGTCTACAAAGAAATGGTTGAAAATGAAATGGATTCAAAAATCAAATGTTTGATATATGATAATGGAGGATATTTTACTTCAAAGGAATTTATGGAATACTGCAACATGCATGGAATAAAAATGCATATGTCCGTTGCTAGGACACCTCAACAGAATGGAGTTGTTGAAATAAAGAACAAGACAGTACAGGAAATGGCTCGAACAATGTTAATGGATTCCAAATTGAAAAATATCGTTTGGACACATGAAGTGCATACATCGGTTCACATTCAAAACAGATTAATTCTCAAAAACACCACTGACAAAACTCCCTATGAGCTATCTAAAGGAAGACCAACAAATGTGAAGCACTTTGGAGTATTTGGAAGCAAATGCTACATCAAAAGAGAAGATGGAAGAATGAAAAAGTTTGACTCGCATGTGGACAAAAGAGTATTTGTTGGTTAATCAAGTACAAGGAAAGAATACAAGTGTTACAATTTGAGGTTGAACAAATTTTTGGAAAGCCTCAATGTAACAATTGATGAAATGCGTGGACGATAATTGAAGGAAGAATAAAATGAATCAATGGAACAACTTTATGAAGAAGAAGCAGAAGATGAAAAATAAATAGAAGGGGAAGATGAAGAGGATCAGACAGAAGTAAAAGAGGAAGTTCAACAAGTGCCTCCAAACACACCTAGCAAATGAGTACAGAAGAATAATACTTTAGAACAAATGAGTTGATACTAGAAGAAGAATCCGTTCACCAGAACAAACGCACTTATCACTCTCATCTACAATTGAACCAAATAGTTTTGAAGAGGCCAGCAAGGATGAATTTTGGAATAAGGCCATGGATGAAGAATTAGATCAAATAGAGAAGAATGACACTTGGGAATTGGTTCCAAGACCAAATAATAAGAATGTGATTGGCACAAAGTGGGTATTCAGAAATAAATTAAATGATGATGGACAAGTTAGAAGAAACAAAGCTAGATTGGTATGTAAAGGATACACACAGGTTGAAAGAATTGACTTTGAAGAGACATTTTCTTCAGTTTCCTGAATGGAAACAATCTGATTGCTCCTAGATTATTCATGCTCCAAGAATATTACAGTGTATCACATGGATGTGAAATTGGCTTTTCTAAATACGGAACTTGAAGAATAAGTCTATATTGAACAAACAAAAATATTTCAGTTGTTAGAGAATGCAAATTATGTCTGTAAATTGAAGAAGGCTTTGTATGGTTTAAAACAAGCTCCTAGAGCATCGTACTCTAGACTGGATAAATATCTACAACAAACAAGGTTTAGAAAAGGAAGTGCAGACAAAAACCTCTACATCAAGGTAACTCAAGATAACATTTATTAATTGAAGTTTATGTTGATGATATTGTTTTTGGAAGTACTGATGACAGGTTAAGCCAGAATTTTGCAAAGGGTATGTAGAATGAATTTGAAATGTCATTACTTGGAGAACTATCTTTCTTTCTGGGTCTTCAGATACATCAAAGAAACAAAGGAATTTTTATTTCTCAAGCTAAGTATATCATAGAAATGCTAAAGAGGTTCAGAATGGAATATTGTAAACTAGTTACCACTCCTATGCAAACCAGTTGTAAGTTTAGCAAAGATGATGATTCAAAGTTTATTGACCAAAGACAATACATGTCAATGATTGGTAGCTTACTATATGTGACAACATCCAGACCATATGTAATGCAGGTAGTTGCATAGGTGGCACGATTTCAAGCAACACCAAAGGAATCACATGTATTAGCAGTGAAGAGGATTTTCAGATATCTCAAAGGAACATAAGAGTTTGGATTATCGTATACAAAAGGAAAGGATCTATCACTTATTGCCTACATGGATGCAGATTGAGAAGGTTGCATTGATGACCGAAAAAACACCAGTGGAACAATGTTCTACTTGGGTGAGTGTTTAGTATCATGGTTAAGCAAGAAACAATCATCAATATCCTTATCTACAGTCGAGGCAGAGTATATTGTAGTAGCATCATGTTGTACACAGGTTCTATGGATGAAAAAAACTATGACAGATAGATAGGTTGAGTATGATGAGCCCATTACAATCTATTGTGATAATACAAGAACCATTAGTATCTTAAAGAACCCAGTGATGCACTCCAAGACGAAGCACATTCTAATCAAGTATCACTTTCTACGGGAACAAGTTGCAGAGAAGAACATCATAGTTGAATATGTGGGAACAAAAAAATAAGTGGCAGATGTCTTTACAAAACCGCATCCAAGAGAATCCTTTGTGTATCTTCACCAGAGACTCAGAGTAATTTATACTCCAAAATGAATGATCTTGAATGCTTATCTTATATGTCTTAGATTTACACGAGGAAGCACCATAAAGAGGAAAGTTTATGTTGGGATATCAGTTTAAGGAAGAGTTCAGTCCGGGGGAGCAACCCCAGATGGAAATATACCTTTTCCATTGATGACAAAGGGGGAGAGATTTACTAGACACAAAGATAGAATTGCTTGCAGAAAGAGCACAAAGGCATGGTTCTAGGGGGAACGATGGTAACAGAAGGTGCATGAGTGATATGACTTCAGTATTGCATCAAAGTGTTGCCATCAATGCCAAAGGGGGATATTTTTTATTAATTGGGTTAGTTTCCATTGATGTCGACCCTTGAAGAAAGTCTGGTAGCAAATTTTGGTAGCACAAAGGTTTGGGTAATGGACCCAAGTTTGTTTGATGGATAATGGTATAAGTTTTGATATATTTTCAAGTAAGCCTATTCTAGATGGATAGGACATGTCATTCCATTTCCACTGGTATGTGGAACGTCACATAACTCCTCAGAGTTAGAGAGTTGTGGCCATGTGAAGTTGGAGAACCCTCATGAGTCATCTAGAAGCCGCAAAAAGTCAAAGTGTTTGCAAAGGAAATTATTTAAATAATAAATTTAATTGAAAAATCATTAAAATAAGGAAAGTGGGATGCTACATGAAAGTATAAATAAGAGGCAAGGCTCTCTCATTTAATCACACTTGAATATCATTGAATATCTATTTTTGTGAAAGGTTATTTGGGAAGGTATTATTGATAGAGGAAAAGTGCAGCAAGAAAAGTGCGCCAGAAAAAGTGTGGTAGGAAAACTACAGAAGAAAAAGTGCAAAAGAAAAATAGTGGAAGAAAAATCACGGCAGAAAAAGTGCAGTAGAAAAATCGCGGCAGAAAAAGTGTGGCGGAAAATTTGTGGTAGAAAAAATGCGGCAGAAAAATCGCGGAAACAACATGGTTGGGGTCTATTTATGAGAGATATGGCACATCTTTTTTTAGGCATGTTTTCTGAGCTATGGTTATCTCTTGAGATGGTATTGGATGTTCAGTATTGCTGCATATATCAGATTTGTTGAGGGATACAATTGGTATTTTGTTGTTGGTATTTGGCATATGTGTATTGGTCTTTTGGTTGTGATGTGTTGATGAAGTTGTTGGTTTAGCTTGAGGCTACATAACATTGAGGTTTTGGCACATGGTTTGATGTAATGGTTTATGGTATTTGGTTATGGATAGTGTCATGTATTTCTAGAGAACTTTTGATGGTTATATTGGTATATGTACTTGGGTGTATGGTTGAGGTACATGGTTGAGACAAGTAGTTGATGAGTTGGCACATACATGAGGTGTATACTTGATGATATTGGTACATCTTGATGATTCATAGTTGATGTGTATTTTATGCATGATTGATACATATTTGGTGCATGGTTGATGCACTCGTTGATGGTATAGGTTGAGGTACATGTTGGTGCATGGTTGATGCGCTTGTTTATTGTATAGGTTGATTACAGGTTGTTTGGATAGGCTATTGTGATAGGGTATTTGTACATGTTTGGTGCATGGTTGATGCATTTGTTTATGGTACAAGTTGAGGTATAGGTTGATGTATGGTACATGTTGGCACAAGTTATTGGTATAGGTTGATTATAGTTTGATTGGTATAGGTTTACAATAATATATCTCATAGTGATAGTGTGGCAGTGGTTCCATCATTCTACTTCTACGTCAGTGTGGTTGGACGGGAAAAGGACAGGTGGTTGAAGCCACCTTCTGGTTGTAGCTGGAGAACATAGGGGGTTGTAGCCTCCTTTTGGTTGTATCCAAATAATTGGGGAGTTGGAGCTTCCCTCAGGTTGTAGCCTAAGAAACTAGGGGGTTGGAGCCTATTGATTGGTATTAAATCCCTTGGCTCAATAGTAGGAACCAAACCCACCACCGAGGCCCAATCAGACTTTGGAGCGTTTGAAGATGGAATGGTTCTCTAGATCTTGCGATCTGGCCAATTTATTGATGGGATTTATGTTTTCTTATGAAGGCTCTTCCTTTAGTTAGGACTGTTCCCTTCTGCATTTTCTCTTGGGTGGGGCTGGTATGAGAGATGCAAGCCAGTATAAACCAACTTGACAACAAACAAGATTAATTTTTAACTACTGGGAAAGAGGCTGATCTTGGGATAACTCATTGATCAAACATGCAAACAATGATTCTATACCACAGGCCTTGTAATAATACATTAACCATGTGAGGATCCAATTACTATATGAGAAACTAATTATCACAAAGAAAGCACATATGTAATAAGATAATGGAAAGAAAAATAATTCATCTACCATAACTATTCATCACATAATAACACAACGATTCTATATTCATCATTAAAGAAAAGAACATCAAAACATTGCACCAGATAACTTGACAACAGAGTTAATTTCTCTTACTCATTACTGCATCATTCATGAAACATGATAGGAGGTAGTTCTTCTCCAAGTCCAATCACATGCATCTGATGAAAATAGTTTGTCTTTGGTCCAGAAGGACTTCTCAATTCATAGAAGCTTCAAAATAATTCTTAACCACCAAAAAGAAAGAGTTCTTACAACAACCATCGACCCCCAATTAATTGGTCAATGTCTTTATTTATAATCTAAATTTTAACTGAAATTAATGGCTAAGTGCAGTTTAAGAAAAGAAAAAATCGCCATGTGACGTTATCTTCTAACAGTTTCTTTAACAGTCAACCTGAGATATTTCTTGGAAAGGGTGACTTCTCTCATATTCAGACCAGCTGATAAAAGGTTATTCACAAGTTTGGGCCCATGGAAATCTGTGTTGTTCCATCGGAACCACATATATTCCTCTGATATCCACTGCATGTGCGTGGTACTTTACTAAACTGGAGTTCAACTGCTATATCATGTTTCGGGCTTTGATCGGATGTTCTGCGAATTGTTGCACTTTCCCTTGCCTCGCATTGATTATATTTGCGAGCCCTTCGGTCCATAGTGAGTCTTGTTTGGCATGCAACTTGACAACGTCGCTTAGGTCGATAAATTTATTTGGGGTGCCGAACTCAGGAAGCCCGACATCCTTCATTATTTTGTTAATTTTATTCCAGTGCTTCTTGCATCTAGTCCATTTCTCTTGGATCTCTCGGTGTGGGTCCCAAGACATCTTATCCCAGTAATTGAATGATCATGTCATGCAATTAAGACTACTTTTTCCCACCTTCTGAATGCCATGTTTTTCCTTGTCTCAGCCCTGTTGGACTGCCTCAATGTACTCGAGTATTTCTATTGCTTACTATGCCATTTCATACCATCACTCCATATCCTTGAATTTTGCGAGTTCCATGAGAGTGTCCTCCTAGAAATCAGCCACGTTTGTGGTTAACATGTGCCTTTCCTTCTTGAAATCATCGTAAACTTCTTCGAACTCACCTTTTAGATACACAACAGTCTGCGTGGAACCTCTATAGTATTCGGCCAGATGACACAATTGTTCGAGATTTTTTAGGGTGGCAGATAGTTCCTTTTTGTTTCTCATGGATCTATCCAAGATGGCATCCGAAAGGGCCTTTCCCATGCTGATCAATTCAGACGTGCGGGCATCTGCTGTGTTGATCATGTAGAAATTTCGATACAAATTAATGTATTCATGCGATTCTCTTGATCTAACAATTTCTGCCACTTGTTAAATACAGAATCACTTCTACTATTATTATTGCGGAAGCAATTAAACCATGATCACAACCACAATTCACAAAGTGAAATATCAATAACACACAACACAAAATTTTTACCGGGAAAGCGTAAAGCTAAAAACGACACTATCATATATTATGTATATAATGAATCATGAAAAAATCTCATACAAAACTCTAATCAAAGATCTCTCAGTACAATACAATCGTCTCACACTGTCATACACAAATTAGCAAATACATGCACCAATTCCTGTGTCCAGACAACCTACCTCCTCTGCACAAACTCTGCAATCCGAATTCTCACAATGAATTGAATGAATTGTTTGCACATGCTCATAAGCATATCCACTGCATGTGTGAAAAAATCACAACTGATAGCCAACTGTCCCTTTCACCTGTTATCTCAACTGGTGTCCATTGGAATGAC
>JZKD02S0793250.1:410988-484039 GCA_000966675.3 Picea glauca
CCCACTATCATATATTATGTATATCATGAATCATGAAACAATCTCATACAAAACTCTAATCCAAGAGCTCTCAGTACAATACAATCGTCTCACACTGTCATACACAAATTAGCAATTACATGCAACAATTCCTGTGTCCAGACAGCCTGCCTCCTCTGCACAAACTCTGCAATCCGAATTCTCACAATGAATCGAATGAATCGTTTGCACATGCTCATAAGCATATCCACTGCATGTGTGAACAGATCACAACTGATAGCCAACTGTCCCTTTCACCTGTTATCTCAACTGGTGTCCATTGGAATGACATGCATGTAGTTAATCGTGGCAAGTCTTCAGTTGCATGCGAGTTAACTGATTGTGAATTAATGAATATTTAATTCACTAAACTCACACTAATACAACTAAGCTTAACTCACTTAACTACACTTGTAATTTTGTTACAATTCCAAATCACTCAATTATGAATGAGATAATAGATTAATATTTATTGTCTAATTTAATTAAGGGAAAAGTAAATTAGACACATGTTTCTTGTTGACTTTTCAACAGATTAAGTTCTCCTCTATGGTAACCAATATGGGGGGATCCCACGTGATCCTTATTTTCTTTGCAGCCCTTTTAACAATGTCCTTTCTCTTTTGATCATAGGAGATCACATAGATATCTAATACCTCATCTACCAACTCTGGTATTTGTTGATCACCCCATGTGAGCATGTTTCCCAGGCTACCGGTGGTGTATATTTGTTCAAGATTGGGCTCTTGAAATTCCTCACTGTGCCTCGTATGTACAACTTCTACTTTTTTCTCATCGGGTATTTGAGTATTGGGAAGAATAGAGACATAGGGTACAGACTCATGACCTACTTGCTCGTTGGCCGCCGAACCGCTGATTTCCTTTTGTGGGGATTCTTTTTTTTATTCTTCCGATTCGGGCTTGTCCTCCATATCTACTTCAATTTCTGATGCATTAGGTCCCTTTGTGTCGAGGCCACTTTCGACTTCTGTTTCCTCTCATGAAACCTCCTTGCCTTGAAATTTAGGCTCAGGGGAAGAAGTCTTCTCAGGACCCTTTTACTCTTGGACACACATAGGGGTGTCCTGAGATGGCTCCGGGCTCTCGTCGTCACTATATATATGTATAAGCTTGCTCAGGGGATTAGGTGCTTATGTTTCTATCGAATCCTGACCTATCTCTGATTGAATTGTCCCATAGGCTGGGGGATTGATGGATGATGTTGTGGATTCAGGATTGCCTAACCCATTGGTGTTACAAGGATTTATGGAACCAAGGCCACTTGGCTCCGTCGGTCTACCTTATCGAATACCAGTTGGAAGCGCAGGTGTTATGATGAGCTACAAATCATCCTGCATTCGCTTCATTAGTAGCTGGTGTTGCTGCCATAAAATTTCACCCATCCCCTATGCAAATTGAATTTCAAGGGAATCTTTGGTTTGTATTGGGGATGCTTGATAATCCCCTACCACTTCGATGTCTTCTTATGGGTTGCCCATTGCTTCACCCAATTCAGATGCTACCATTTCATCCCAGGTCTTGAGAATCTCTTGAGTTGTCTGCTCCAAGGATGTCGCTTACCCTTCCTAACTCATGGCCTTGAACCTTGTTGTTCTAGGATCAACCATCCTTGCCACCACCTCATTCCAGTCTTGAGCGTTTTCGGTGAAAAATTCATCTTCAAACCGGTCATGGGTGTAAGTCCAACAAGATGATACCTGTGATGCGTGTTGTAGGACCAGGCCCTTGGGGTCGTGTTTACGAAAACAACCAGTTTTGAACCAGAATTCCAACTGGCTTAGCCCTTCTTTCTTAGCATGCGTGGTGTCTTTGACCATGTAGAAGCCAATATGAAACCCATAAGGTATGAAGGCTTGCTTCTTGTCTTTTACTAAAGTGACTTTAGATCCTTGCAGAATGGTCTGATAGAAAATTTACCCTAACACTAGTTGATCAGGAATAGATATGGGTAACAAATGGGGTTCCCATGTGGCACCCAAAACCCTGATATAGGTCTCGCGTTCATCTAGATACCAGTGACCTACTTTCGATATAACCTTTTTTGCTTCATCTGACAGCCTTGGGAACTCTTTCTTGAACAACAAAGAATTAATGTGTGTAATAAACTGGTCACAGACAAGAGAATAGGATTTTTTGTACCTATTTTCCCATAATATGTTGAAGTATACATGGACTAGGAGTTTGGAGGAGTGTCAGTTTAAGTTCATTCCAGAAAAAACATTCCTGACACAGATGACGTCCAACAGATATGAGGCCATGTAGAAGGAGAGGGTTTCTCCCTCTTTCGGTGTCTGGGCTTGTCATATACATGTACTCAACTGTTTGGAGATGATGGCACCCCAATTGAATCTCATGCCTTAAACGGCCACCATATAAGCTAGAGGCATCCAAGCCTCTGAAAACCGGGAACAATCTTTCTCCCCATGCAACCTGCAGAGAAGAGTCATCAGGTATATGTATGGTTCCCTTAGATTGGTCGTCGAATACCAGCCGATAGTCTGGTTCATGAATTTTTTTCCTTCCCTCCACCATGACTCCATGATTTTGATGGTGTCGTGTGTTGCATAGAAACTTACAACGAAATCAGTCCTCAGCTTTTCTTCTGGCTCCCTGAGCTTGTATTAACTCTGGACCTCTGAAGGTAAGAAAACCCCGACGCATTCATCATTATCTTCATTAATCAAACATTTTTGTGCATCACTGTGGTCAATGAGCCACTTTAGAAGCTCAATGCAAGGGAACACTATAGTCTAGCTTGCCACCATGTGTAGATAAGCCTTATGGATATTTGGGAGAACATCATCATCGAGTCTTCTTGTATCAGGGTCGTTGTGTGCGGTATACTCGAGGGGTTCTTCCCTATTGATTTTATTTAACAATTATTCCCAGTGAGGGATTGTTTCTTTGACTCCAATGTTTGCCTCTGTGTCTTCGAAGGCCAAAGGATTGACGAAGGCCTTCTTGGTGGTTGTCTTAATGACAGGCACCAACTTTGGAGCGAATTCTATTTTCCTTGCAACTACTAGGGAGGGGCCCTCTCCTTCTTCTATTTCTTGCAGCTTTGGCACTCTTGGGGATTTCCTGGTGGAGGGTTTCTTTGGAGGCATTGTTTCTCCAATTTAAATGTAAAGAGCAGCGTTGGGTGGGAACATATAAAATGAAACATAAAACACCACAAGCGGATACATACCTCTAATGATTGCTAAGACAATTGTCTAATACTCACTGAACCTTGGATGCCTTCTTCGGATTGTTAGCCTCGCTCTTCTGTGTGTTATGAACTCCTTTCCACGCAGAATAGGTTCATATAGAATAACTCAAAAGAATATAATGGGAGGGATCCTATCAGTCATATCAATCAATTAATGCGAGTAATGAACTTAATTCCAAACAAAATATTGTCAGATCTCTACAAATAAATTCCAACTCGGTTGACAGTGGAGGCGCGGAGGGAGGTGCATTGTATCAACAGGCTTAAATGGTCCATTTTAATTTGCGCACGAAACAACAACTAATCCACGATCTGTGGATTAATTAACACTTTAAATGCGTCATACCTAACATATCTAAGGGCTAAAACATCTCGTCACATCGTGTCTCTCTGGTGTATAGATGAGGGATTGACTACTATCTTTGTGTACATTTTCATTAATGTGCTCTTGGTAAACACTCTTGATGCCGATGGTATCGAGGATCGGGGAAAGTTTAAGAGTGTAGCTTCTTGTTTGGTTATCATCTTTTTAAATATCTGACACGAAAATCATTTCAGGAGTCGGTGATCGGCGATACCATTCTTCTCCTTGCGCGATGCTTATTCTTCTTATTTTTATGCTGATGTCAGATGAATCGATCTTCGATGATATTCTTACTGAATCTCATTCGCAAAAAGAGAGGGACTTGCATCTGCTGACACCGATGAAGATCAGTCTTCGGCAATATTGGTTTTCATGAACATTTCTTATCACACTTACGTCTCTCTGATATTGAATCCCTTAAGCATGCCCAGAGATGCTGTGACTGTTGATTTCTTAAGTAATTGTTAAGTTAGTCTCTTTTAAAATTAAGGGGATTCTTTATATGTCCAGGAAAAATTTACACAATTCAAACATGAAAACATAAAATATAATCACAGGCAACATGTTTATACTAAAACAGACAATGCAAAGGATTAAGTGGTACCCAAAAAGAAGAAAATGGACATTGACTTTTTAAGGGTGTGTTGAGTGCTCAACAAATGGCGATTCACTGGGTGAAAGAAGAATCTCTCTCTCTCTCTCTCTCTCTCTCTCTCTCTCTCTCTCTCTCTCTCTCTCTTTAAATTTATTGGAAGTATTTTTTTAGGGCTTGGCCGTTTATTGGGAGGGCATCAGGTTCCCCCCTCAGATTATGCAACCAATAATTTCTTTCCCTGATCTTCTCAGCTACCTGGAAAGGTCCAAGACATAGATTCTGAAACTTAGAATGCTTCCCTTTTGGTTCATTTTCTCTGTCCCATTTCAAGACTAAGTCTCCTAGTTCAAAGTTCTTTTCTTTAGCCGTATTCTTATCGAACCATATTTTCACTACTTGTTGGTGAGCTAGGAACTTTGACTTAGCCTTTTCTCTCTCCTCTTCCAACATGAGCAGAGTTTTGATTCTTTGTTGTATGGACAATGAAGGTTCCTCGTTGGAATATTGGGCTAGTTGAAGAGATGGGAGATAGATCCCATTTAGGAGGATGGATTCTTTCCCATAGAACAAAAAGTATGGGTAATTTCCTATAGCTTCTTTGGGTGTAACCCTATCGGCCTATAGAGAATTATGGAGTAGATTATGCCAATTTCTTTGGTTATCTACAATCGTATTCTTTAATATTCTTACCATGTTTTTATTAGTTTATTCTGCCACATCGTTTCCCTAGGGACAATAATTTGCAGAGTACTTAAATATGATTCCTTTGTCTAGAGAAAACTCTGTCAATAGGGTGGAACAAAATCAAGATGCATTGTCAAAGACTAGAATAGAAGGGACACCAAACCTCGTGATCAGTTTTTTTTCTATGATTTGGATTACTACCTTCTCATTTACTTGAGTCAGAGGAATGGCCTCTTCCCATTTCATGAAATAGTTGGTGGAAGTAAGAATGTACTTGTGCAGTTTTGAAGAGATAGGTGTAATTTATCCTATGATATCCAACCCCCACTACTCAAAAGGCCTAGAGACAGTCATAGGTTGGAGTGGGACTACTGATCTCTTCTCCTTTCCAGCGCTTATTTGACAAGCCTTACAATTTCTAGCTTAAGCATGAGTGTCTTTGAACAAGGTGGGCAAATAATAGACGACTCTCAGAATCTTATGAGCAGTAGTGTTTCCTGCGAAATGTCCCCCGGCGGGGCCATCATGGAGTTCCTTGAAAACTTTGTCTGCATATTCAAGTTCAAGACATCTTAATAGTACTCCATCATAATTGATTCAGAAGAGCACTAAATTTATAAGGAGATATTGTGCATATTTTAATCTGAGGGCTCTCCTTTCTTTAGGGTTGAGATTTTTGGGACAAGTCTCGTGATGTAGAAGATAAATTAAATACTTATACCAAGAGTCTTGTCCTAGGGAGATCTATGATAGTTCTCCACACCATAGTGTCATTTCATTCTCCCATCTGAAATCTTCATTTACTTGATCCTAGGCTTCAACTGCAAGCTTGCATAACCCTTGTCCTTTTACTAGTCTGGCAGGCTTTATATCCAGATCAAATTCCTGGACTACTGCCATCCAGTTCCCTCTTTTTTCCCCCATTTCTTGTTGGGTAAACAAGGATCAGACTGCAGGGTGTGGCACAATCACTTTAGTGTGATTCTTGAGGATGTAAGACCTGAAATGCTTTACTATCTTATAAATCGTGTAGGCCTGTTTGTCTATAGTAGGATAATTGAGCTCAACACCTTGAATATTAACAATCATAAATGACACTGGGGCTTCATTGTTGTCATTATCCTTTTGAGTCAAAACTGTAGCTAACGATTGGTCGAAGGAGAAAGTATAAATGGAAGAGTCTCTATTGAAATCGAGACTTTGCAACATCGAGGCCTAGGATATAGCAACTTTAATATTTTTGAAGGCATATTTTTTCTCATCATCCCACTTAAATTCAACATCCTTGCAAATCATCTTTTGTAAGGGTTTAATGATTTCTACGAAGTTAGGAGTGAGATTCCTCACAAAATTGATTTTCCCAAAAAAGGACTGCATAAATTTCTTGTTATGGGGTAATGGAAGTTGAGATATGGCCTTAATCCTTTTTGGGTCTATGTGAATCCATGCTTGAGATATAATGTGACCTATCATCTTACCTTCCTCAACACCGAAGATATTTTTCTTTGGGTTTAAGGATATACTGTATTTCCTACACCTTTCAAAAATCTGAGTTAGGTGTTGGATGTGCTCTTCTCTATTCTTCGAATATACTTTTACGTCATCTAGATACACTACCACACATTTATCTATTAGTCCCCGGAAATCCATGTCCATGGCCCTTTGGAAGGTCAATCCTGCGTTAATTAACCCAAAAGG
Organism: Picea glauca; assembly: GCA_000966675.3. Taxonomy (NCBI): domain Eukaryota; kingdom Viridiplantae; phylum Streptophyta; class Pinopsida; order Pinales; family Pinaceae; genus Picea; species Picea glauca. The sequence continues at coordinate 417,580 of JZKD02S0793250.1, forward strand.
CATGTGTTTATAAGCGAAGGTTCCCCATTTAGTTCAGAAGGTGGTTTTTAAACGATCTTCCTCTGAAACCAGGACTTGGTTGTAACCTGAGAACCCCTCTAATAGAGAGAAGATATTCGAGCTATACACGGTCTGCAGGAGTTGTTCCATCGTCAAGACTGGGTAATTGTCTTTTTTTGAAGCTCTGTTGAGGTTCCTAAAATCTACACATAAGCATATTTCTCCTAACTTTTTCCTCACTGGAATAAGATTTTCTACCCAGGAGGAATGCCTAACCTGGAAAATGATCTCAACATCTAAAATTTTCTTTAATTCATGATACATGAGAGGTTGCAGGGATGGGTGATACTTTCAGAGCTTCTGTTGGAAACGTTTCACTTTGGGTTTTAATGGGATGGTGTGTTGAATGATGTGGGTATCATATGATTTCAAATCCCTCTAGGACCTGTTGATGGGGATTAAATCCCTTGACTCAACAGTAGGAACCAAAACTGCCACCGAGGCCCAATTAGACTCTGCAGTGTTTAAGATGGAATGGTTCTCCAGATCTTGCGATCCGACCAATTTATCGATGGGCTTTGTGTTTTCTTGTGAAGGCTCTTCCTTCAGTTAGGATTGTTATTCTCTATGTTTTCTCTTGAGTGGGGTTGGTATGAGAGACGCAAGCCAGTATAAACCAACTTGACTAGTAACAGGATTGATCTTTAACTACTAGGAAGAGGCTGAGCTTGGGATAAACTGCTACTCAAACATGCAGACAATGATTCTATGCCAAAGGGCCTAGTACTAATACGTTAACCAAATGAGAATCCAATCACTGTCTGAGAAACTAATTATCATAAATAAAGTACATATGTAATAAGATTATGGCAAGAAAAATATTTCATCTACCATAACCATGAATCACATAATAACACAATGATTTATCTCCATCATGAAAGCAAAGAACATCAAGACATTGCACTAGATAACTTGACAACAGAATTAATTGCTCTTACTCATTACTGCATCATTCATGAAACAAGATAGGAAGTAGTTCTTCTCTAAGTCCAATCACATTGCATCTGATGGAAATAGTTTGTCTCTGGTCTATAATGACTTCTAAATTCATAGCAGTCTCAAAATAATTCTCCACCACCAAAAAGAAAGAGTTCTTACAACAACCATTGACCTTTGACTAATTGGTCGATGTCCTTATTTATAATATAAAATTTAACCGAAATTAATGGCTAAGTAAAGTTTGAACCAAACAAAAATCACCACATGGCGTGATCATCCAACAATTTCCTTATCAGTTCACTCGATATATTTCTTGAAAAGGGTGACTTCTTTCATATTTAGACCAACTAATAAACACATCTTCATAGGTTTGAGCCCATAGGAATCTGTGTTGTTCCATTGGGGCTACATATACTCCTTTGATATCTACTGCACACACTCAGTACTTTACTAGATTGACGTTTAGCTATTGCAACATGGTTCAAGCTCTGATCGGGTATTCTGTGAATTATTGCACTTGCCCTGGCCTTGCATTGGTTATCTTTGTGCATTACTTGGCCCATATAGAGTCTTGTTCAGTATGAATCTTGAATATGTCGCTCAGGTTGATAATTTCGTCCGGGGTGCCGAATTCGGGGAGCCCATAATCCTTCATTGCTCTGTCGATTCAGTTTATGTGTTTCTTTCGAGTTCTTCGGCGAGATCACAGGATGATATTTGTTCAGTAGTCGGGAGGATTTTTCCTACAATCAAGGTAGAGTTAGTTTAGCTAGTAAGCAACCTATGATAAGACATAAAAAAACAAAAATATTAATGCATACCTGCGTTGCTCGCTAGTCCCAGTCATTTTAATACTTACGTGATCCCAGATGCTCCTTTGAACGACCTGTGATGACCTAGCTGAAGCCGCCACTCCTCTTCGGTTTGAATGAATTATGTCAACGTTCCATAGGGTGGAAAATAAAGTACGACAGACATCAATGTATAAACCGTCATAGTAATCAATTGGCCTTTGGGGCCGAAAGGAGGCGTTAGAGATGGGTGTGCATGTGTATGCTCCCAAAAGGTCAGATATCGTAAAGGTAAAGTCGTTAAATGCCTCCAAAAGCCATATCATCAAACGTGTCAAACATCATTTGTCAATAACAGAGGTTTGAAAGTTCAAAATGATCGGAATGATCATACCGCACATTCCCTGCAACTCTAATTCGACGACGTTTACATTTTCTGGGTCACGTCTGTTGAGTATTTGTGGCGTGTCGAGTCTTCAAAACATCATGTCACGAGGCACGAGTGTTTTATTGGCATGCTCTGTTTCTCTCCTTTGTTTCTCTATAAATTCTAGGAGTTCCGGAGGGAATTCTACGCATATGTCGAGTCTTAAATCCTTTGGAACTTTGGTCTAGCGAGTTTATCTTGGCAAAGTCCTGTGTAATAGTACTTTATCACCTACAAATGCCCAAGTCCCTACATTGTTGCATTATGGGATCTCCTTCAAACATGGGGCGGGGTCTGAGAGGTAGTCAGAGTGCCAGGTTTGAGCCCCAGCGTGCCTGGGAGTCTTTCTTATTGGCTTCTCGTGTACTTGAAACTCCAATAGGAGGTATAGGAATTTGCTTGGAGACAACATCAACATCTCCAGTGCAGCTTGGGGTGGAAAAAGGTATGTCTGAAAGAGCCATGCTGGGAACCGTGCCTTCTCCGAAGCTGAAACCACAGAAAAGAGGAAGGCCTAGAAAAAAAAACACAAAAAAGGGAGGAAGATCACCTCTGAGATGAGCCAAGCATATGTCCAGCTGTTGAGGGGTCTGCAATGCTTACCAACTAGTTGGAGCCAGTTGGGAGTACTGGTAGAGGATACGAGAGACGAAAGGGAAGGGAAAAAGAACCGGGCACTTTTGTCGAAAGTCTCGCTCAGCAGTTAGAGCAGGCTCAACTCACAGTAGCCGAACTCTACTAATAAAATAGAGAGTTGCGGTGTCAGTTGGCAGAAAAAGACCAGGAGATACCATCGTCACATGGTCACGTAGGAAGCATGTTTTGGCTACAAATACGGCTTCGGGAAGCACAAGATACAATTGTATAGCTGCGCGAGGTGCAGTGGATGGCGGGAGAAAATAACATAGTGCAAGGTGCGAGTAGTAACCTGGGGAAAGGTTTGTGTGTAGGGGATGCATAATGGGCGGTTCTGTGCCTTGTATTTTCCTAAGCGATGCTTGACAATTTTACCTTTTTCTCTTTTGTTGTAAAGATATTTGTGGTCTCACTGCCACTAGGCCGATTGGTCGCGGTGTCGGCGTGGATTATTTGTATGTGATCCAAACTCGGTGGGAACCTTTAATACTAAATATCGACAGTGTTTTGAATGTATCATGCTTTCTTATATAATCATGTTTTCGCATAAATTATTAGATTCTTGTGATCGTCATTGTTACACTGTGAGTTTGTTAATACTTTCCCTTGTAAAAGTTTTGATGTCGATTGATGCTTATGTGGCGCTATCAACCCTGGATCATTAGAAATATTTAATCATAAAAAACAAAAGGCATTTGGCTAGTGGGTAAGGGTCATATTTGGGATCTCGCTCGTGTCGAAAGCACTAAGAAAAGACTAGTCTCCAAGACTGTCGATATTGGGCGGTATTGGGGTTATTATTACAACAAGAAATTAATCCTTTTGCAATCACTGGTGCCGAAAATGTTTCAGGACTTCGGTGGTCAACAATGTCACTCTTCTATTTGCACGACGTTCACTATTACACTTTTTGCCGAATCTGAACTTCTTAAGGGAGTCGGGGAAAATTTTGGGTCGTAGATTCTTGGAGTAGTTGTTAAGTATTTTTAGAGTTAAGATGATTCTTTGTTGTATGTTCAAGTAAACTTTAATCAATTCAAACATGAAACAAATAAGATAAGAGAAAGTATCAGTTTCATACCAAGGAGAAAATAGTCAAATGCAAAAGATCGGTTGGTACCCAAAAAGAAAATGGTCATAGATTTTTTTTAGGGCGTGTTGAGTGCTCAACAGGACCATGTGAACACATCCTGGTACTGTATGAATAATTTGAGGTAAGATTTCCTTTATTCCTTAGATATAGTGTTGCCGAGATTCACATTCTTTAGGTTTTCTAGGGTCCCAAGATTTATAGTTTCATGCAGGGGACAGGAGCTACCATTCTTTGCATTTTTAGGTCCCTTAAATCGCTCTTTCAGATCAAACAAATTTTCAAGATTAATTATCGCTTTAGGGATTGTGTGAGCCTTCAATTTATCCATAGGTTGTCTTATCCAAAGATTAGTTTCTGTTAATTTCTCTTGGAATTCTTCATCGTCAATAGCGAGATCTTTGAAATTGTCTTGGTTTGTTCAGAAGTTTATAATCTGTTCATCTCCTTCAAAGACTTTCTAATTGGAAATTTTATTAGGTACTGACGGTTTGTAGAGAAGATCCACAATGAATCGGGAGGATTCATAATCCTCTAAAGGTGACAGCCTAGAAGCGATTGTGGCCAAGGAGTCAACGATAATATTTTTTTCTCTAGGGATTGTTGTGATATTGAAAGATTCAAAGTGCTCTATTAACCTATGCACCTCTTGCTGATAGTTCTTTAGGTGAGGAGAATTGCAATGTATAGTATTCCTTACTTGTCTAACAATAATTTCAGAGTCTCCAAAAACTTTCAATTCTTTGACATTCAAATCTATGGCTTTCTTTAATCCTTGTACCAGAGCTTCATATTCGACAGTGTTGTTGGTACATTCGAACTCTAACCTACAGGACAAGAAATGACGTTTACCTTTAGGATCGACGAGGATGCACCCTTCTCCTAACCCTTCTTGCAATTTAGATCCCTCAAAATAGAAGGTCCAAATTTGTGAGCGGAAATCGCTCTTTTCTTTTCCCTTATTAGTTTCTTTCTCTTCGACCTTTTGTTCCAAAAGCTCTAGCACAAGGTTTAGACAGAAGAGGGTGTCTCCTGTCGGTATTAATGATTTCTCTTTAAAAACCAATTCAGAGTTTTGGGTAAGCGAAACATCAGACAAGAGAGAAGTGAAGTTTCTAAAGTAGGAATCGTAGGAATAATTGCCCAGTATGGGGAAATCTGTGGACGAGGGTTCATTCGTGGTTTCTAGATCCATGACAGTATGTTTCAGATATCTCTCCTTATCGATTATGATCATGTTCTTGTATCCCTTCAATGGTAGCCAAAGGTGTTCCTAGTCTGTACTGAAGTACCCATTTAGCTTTTCAGACCAATCTCGACTCACTAATAGCCCATATGCCTTTGGGATATCTACTACGATGATGTCAATCACTTGCATGAATGTGGGGTGTGTTGATATTCTGATCATCACATATTTGAGTTCTCCTATGACCTTGACCTAGGTCCTGTCTAGTTTTATGACATGTTTATCACTTTTGAGAGGTATGGCATTTAATGTTTTGCAAATAGAGAAGGGCATAACGTTGGAAGATGCTTCAGAATCTACAAAACAGTTATGAAGGTTTCTATTGAAGACTTTGAACATTAAGAGGAAAGGTGGGACAAAAGGATTTTTCTTTTTATCTCTCGAACAAGTGTTCGTAGTTGGTTTTCCCACCAGATCTGTGGGAGACAGATTTCTTTTTGGACCATTACCCATCATTGGTTTCTCTACTAAATTCAAAGCCTGTAACAGAAAGTCCTTCTGCTGAGGAATACTACATATGTCCATAACTTATATATTGGCCTTTAGCTTCTTCAAATATTTGACCACGTTGTAATCTAGTTTGGGCGATTCCTGGGTATGAATGTGTATAGGCTTTTTACCGAGAGCGAAAGATGTTTTCGAGCGATCGGGCATTAACTTACTTTTTGAGGTTTGGGTGACGTCGATATCTTTTGAGCCAGGTGGGCCCTTATTGCATGTTTGTACCACCGAAACATCCGCAAGTTTTCCATGAGACTCAAACAGCTTGTCGGACGACATGATCAGATCGAGATCCCATATCAGCATGGTTGTATCTCATGGTGGGTCAATCTCTTCTTGGTCAGCGATAATCATAACCAAACTGCTTGGTTGTTCGGTTAGGGAGACTTCATCTAGAGATCGATTGGCCATCAAATTCATGGCATGTACCCATTGATGGAATTCTCTTTCGGAGGGGTTTTTCTGATGATAAGTATAGAAAGAATCAGACATAACATTCCCTAGATCAATATTTAAGTTAGCTGGGGGAGGTTCAATTTCTTTGAAAGGCTGGTTCCTTTTAAAGAAAGTCTTATAGGGAATTTGGCATAAGTTTCCCTCTCCTACATTTCTATTCATGTCTATGATCTCATTTGATAACTTCTTAACCATGCATTGTAGATTTTCTATATCTCTGTTCCCCTTTTCGGGAGCCTTTTCAGTTGGTTTCCCCGACTGTCTAGTTAGAAGGATTCCTCTCCTAAGAGGGGCTGGGATTCTTTCTTTTCTAGAGAGGCCTGGACTTCTTTACATCCTTTCATCTGGAATTCTATTGTCTTGGCCTCTTCAAAATTTTATTCCAGGGTTTGTTTAGCAGCTCTCTTTACAAACATAGAAATAGAAGCTGGTAGTGTGTTAGCATAAACCTCGATCTGCAACTCTTGAGTTGGTTTTTCCATGAGATGGAATTTGTTTAAGATGGTCATGAATATTTGATTGAAATATTTTACCCTTTCTTTCAAACTCATGGTGGTTGTGAACAACTCAGCCATTAGATCTCTCATAGTACTTTCCTCTACAAATTTATCTAGAAAATATTTCTAGAACTTGGTCTAGCTAGTTATAGATCCTACTAGCAGATTAAAATACCACATGGACGCTGAATTTTAAAATGTGTAGGGGAAAATTATGCAGACTACATATTCATGTTGAACGTTCATGAGTCTAATCGTGAGTATGAACTTCTTGATATGATCCTCAAATAAACCTAAAGTCTTGGGGTTGTAGTTGGGAAGCAACTTCTCTGGGTGCCGAGGAAGATTATGTACTCGTCCAGGGATGGCCACGACGTCTCTAGCCAACCAAGGTTGGTTGTTCTGAAGCAAGATTTCCAATTCTTCCTCATGATTATTATTACCTTCCATATCTTCGGGATCTGATTCAAACTCTTCTTCTTCCAAAAATTTGTTTGGCTCGAAGATGTTACCAGCTGGCGTCTCGGGTATCAAATCAAGAGGTTCTTGGTTTTCGGTAATCACAAAATATATTAAGTCTTATACAGAGTATACGAAAACCTCGTCGGGAGTGCTAACCATTGGTCTGCTTTGTTGTTTTCTTTGAGGGAGTATGGTAGCTAAGGACAATGCACCCATCTGTCGAGCGTAGGCTCTTGTGATTCTCCTAAATTGATTTACTTCCTTGTGAGGAAGGGCGTAAGGTATTTTAGAGTGAAAAGTTTCTTCCTCGGGCTAGGGTGAGTTACCCTCTTCAAGAGTACTCAGCGTGTGTGGGCTGCCTATTGAATGACTAGCCATGCATGTGGGTTTTTACGAATCTGTAGGCTCTTTGAAATGCTATATAGAATATATATTCAACCATTCATTCTCAGGCCGTCCTTCTAGGGCCAATTCTGTTGATGGGTCTTAAACCCATTGACTCAATAGTAGGAACCAAACCCACCACCGAGGCCCAATCAGACTCTGTAGTGTTTTAAGATGGAATGGTTCTCCAGATCTTGCGATCTGACCAATTTATCAATGGGCTTTGTTTTTTCTTGTGAAGGCTCTTCCTTCAGTTAAGACTATTCTCTTCTGTATTTTCTCTTGGGTGGGGCTGGTATGAGAGATACAAGCCAGTATAAACCAACTTGACAACAAACAAGATTAATTTTTAACTACTGGGGAAGAGGCTAATCTTGGGATAACCTGCTGCTCAAACATGCAGACAATGATTCTATACCACAGGCCTAGTACTAATACATTAACCATGTGAGCATCCAATTACTGTCTAAGAAACTAATTATCATAAAGAAAGCACATATGTAATAAGATAATGGAAAGAAAAATAATTCATCTACCATAAATATTCATCACATAATAACACAACGATTCTATCTTCATCATTAAAGCAAAGAACATCAAAACATTGCACCAGATAACTTGACAACAAAGTTAATTTCTCTTACTCATTACTGCATCATTCATAAAACAGGATAGGAAGTAGTTCTTCTCCAAGTCCAATCACATGCATCTGATGAAAATAGTTTGTCTTTGGTCCAGAAGGACTTCTCAATTCATAGTAGCTTCAAAATAATTCTTAACCACCAAAAAGAAAGAGTTCTTACAAAAACCATCGAACCCCAACTAATTGGTTGATGTCTTTATTTATAATCTAAAGTTTAACTGAAATTAACGGCTAAGTGTAGTTTAAGCAAAGCAAAAATTGCCACATGGCGTTATCTTCTAACATTTTCTTTAACAATCAACCCGAGATATTTCTTGGAAAGGGTGACTTCTCTCGTATTCAGACCAACTGATAAATAGTTCTTCAAAAGTTTGGGCCCATGGAAATCTTTGTTGTTCCATCGGAGTCTCATATATTCCTCTGATATCTAGTGCATGCGCCTGATACTTTACTAAACTGAAGTTCAACTGTTGTATCATGCTTCGGGCTCTAATCGGATGTTCTGCAAATTATTGCACTTTCCCTAGCCTCACATTGGTTATCTTTGTGAGCCCTTCGGTCCATAGAGAGTATTGTTTGTCATGCAACTTGAATACATCGTTTAGGTCGATAAATTTATAGAGGGTGTCGAAATTGGGAAGACTGACATCCCTCATTATTTTGTTAATTTTATCCCAGTGCTTCTTGCATTTGGTCCATTGCTCTTGGATCTCTTGGTGTGGGTCCCAAGATATCTTAGTCCAGTACTCGGTTGATCGATTCATGTGATTAAGACTACTTTTTCCCACTGTCGGAATGCCATGTGTTTCCTTGTCTCGACCCTACTGGACTACCTCAATGTACTCAAGTATTTCTACTGCTTGTTGCACCCTTTCATACCATCGCTCCATATCCTTGCATGTCGTGAGTGCCATGAGAGTTTCCTCCTAGAACTCAACCACATTCATGGTTAACAGGTGTCTTTCCTTCTTGAACTCGTCGTAAACTTCATCGAACTCACCTTTCAGATACACAATGGTCTGCGTGGTGCCTCGATAGTATTCGACCAGATGACACAATTGTTCGAGCTCCTTTAGGGTAGTGGCCAGTTCCTTTTCATCTCTCTTGGATCTATTCAAGGTGGCATCCGAGAGGGCCTTTCCCATGTCGATCAATTTAGACGTCTGGGCGTACGCTGTGTTGATTAAGTTCTCCTCTATGGTAACCAAGATGGAGTGATCCAACATGATCCTTCTTTTCTTTGTAGTCCTTTGAACGATGGCCTTTCTCTTTTGATCATAGGAGATCACATAGATATCTACTAGCTCGTCTATTGGATCTGGTATCTGCTGATCACCACATGTGAGCAGGCTTCCCAGGCTACCGGTGGTGTATATTTGTTCAAGATTGGGCTCTTGAACTTCCTCACTGGGCCTCGTAGGTCCAGATTCTACTTGTTTCTCGTCGGGGATTTGAGTATTGGGAAGAATAGAGATGTAGGGTACAAAATCATGACTTACTTTCTCGTTGGCCGCCGAAACACTGATTTCCTTTTGTGGGGATTCTTTTTTTGATTCCTCTAATTTGGGCTTGTCCTTTAGATCTGCTTCAGTTTAAAATGCATTGGGTCCCTTTGTGTCGAGGCCAATTTTGGCTTCTTTTTCCTCTCGTGAGACCTCCTTATATTGAACTTCGAGCTTAGGGGAAGAAGTCTTCTTAGGACTCTTTTCCTCTTGAACACCCACAGGGGTGTCGTGAGAGGCTTCGGGCTCTCGTTCTCACTATATATATGTATAATCTTACTCAGGGAATTAGGCACTTGTGTTTCTATCGACACCCGACCTTTCTCTGGTTGAATTGTCCTACTGCCCGGGGGATTGACCGGTGATGTTGTGGATTCTGGGTTTCCTAACCCGTTGGTGTTATCAAGATTTATGGATCTGGGGCTGCTTGGCTCCATTGGGCCACCTTCTCAGATACCAGTTGAAAGCGCAGGTGTTATGATGAGGTACATATCATCTTGCCTCCACTTCATTAGCAACTGGATTTTCTTCCACCAAATTTCACCCATCCCTTGTGCAACTTGAATTTCAGGGGAATCCCTGGTTTGTACTGGGGATGCCTGATATTCCCCTACCAATTCGATATCTTCTTGGGGGTTTCCCATTGCTTCGCCTGGTTCATATGCTATCATTTCTTCCTATATCCTGAGAATATATTTATATGTCCACTCCAAGGACGTCTCTTTCTCTTCCCAACTCATGTCCTTGAACCTGGTTGTTCAAGGATCAACCATCCTTTCCGCCACCTAATTCCAGTCTTGAGCATTTTCGGTGAAAATTTCATCTTCAAACTGGTCATGGGCATAAGGCCAACAAGATGATATGTGTTGTAGGACCAGGCCTTTAGGGTCATGTTTGCGAAAATGACTAGTTTTGAACCAGAATTCCAATTGTCTTAGCCCTTATTTCTTAGCATGTGTGGTGTCTTTAACCATGTAGAAGCCAATATGAAACCCATAAGGTATGAAGGCCTGCTTCTTGTCTTTTACTAAAGTGGCATTATATCCTTGAAGAATGGTCTAATATCAAATTTCCCCTAACACTAGTCGATCGGGAACATATATGAGTAACAAATGGGGTTCCCCTGTGGAACTGAAAACCCTGATGTAGGTCTTGCGTTCTTCTAGATACTAGTGACCTAATTTCGATATAACATTTTTTTCTTCATCCGACAGCCTTGGGCACTCTTTCTTGAACAAGAAAGAATGAATGCGTGCAATAAACTAGTCATATATAAGAGAATAGGATTTTTTGTACCTATTTTCCCATAAGATGTTGAAGTATACATGGACTGGGAGTTCGGAGGAGTGTCAGTTTAAGTTCATTCTAGAAAAAAAATTCTTGGTGTCTAGGCTTGTTGTATATAGGTACTCAGTTGTTTGGAGATGATGGCACCCTTATTGAATCTCGTGCCTGAAATGGCCACCGTATAAGCTAGAGGCATCCAAGCCTCATAAAATCGGGAACAATATTTCTCCCCATGTAACGTGCAGAGAAGAGTCATCAGGTATATGTATGGTCCCTTAGATTGGTCGTCGAATACCAGTCGATGGTCCAGTTCGTGAATTTTTTGTCTTCCCTCCACCATGACGCCATGATTTTTCTGGTGTCGTGTGTGCATAGAAACTTACAACGAAATCAGTGCTCAAATTTTCTTCTAGCTCTTTGAGGTTGTAGTAACTCTGGACCTCTGAAGTTAAAAAAACCCCGACGCATTCACCGTTATTGTCATTAATCAAACATTTTTGTGCATCAGTGTGATCAATGAGCCACTTTAGGAGCTTAATGCAAGGGAACACCGGAGTCCAGCTTGCCACCATGTGTAGATAAGCCTTACAGATATTTGGGAGAACATCATCATTGAGTCTTCTTGTATTAGGTTCGTCGTATGAGGTATACTTGAGGGTTCTTCCCTCTTGATTTTCTTGAACAATTCTTCCCAGTGAGGGAATTCTGCTTTGGCTCCAATGTTCGCCTCTGTGTCTCCGAAGGATGGAGGTTGGACGAAGGCCTTCTTGGTGGTTGTCTTAATGACGGGCACCAGATTTGGAGTGAATTCTGATTGCCTTGCAACTGCTGGGGAGGGGCCCTCTCTTGCTTCTGGTTCTTGCAGCTCTGGCGCTCTTGGAGATTTTCTGGTGGAGGGTTTCTTCAGAGGCATTGTTCCTACAATTTAAATGACCCTTTAAACATGTGTACAGAGAAACATTGGGTGAGAACATATAAAATGAAACGTAAAACACCATAAGTGGATACATACCTCTAATGCTTTCTAAGATAGTTGTATAATACTCATTGAACCTTGGATGCCTTCTTCGGATTGTTAGCCTTTCTCTTTTGTGTGTTCTGAACTCCTTACCACGCAGAATAACTTCATACAGAATAACTCAAAAGAATATAATGGGAGGGATCCTATCAGTTGTATCAATCAGTTAATGTGAGTGATGAACTTAATTCCAAACAAACTGTCATCAGATCTCTCCAAATAAATTATAACTTGGTTGAAGGCAGAGGCGCGGAGGGAGGTGCATTGTATCAATAGGCTTAAATGGTCCCTTTTAATTTTCACATAAAACAACAACTAATGCACGATCTACAGATTAATTAACACTTTAAATGCGTCATACCTAACATATATAAGGGCTAAATTGTCTCGTCATGTTGTGTCTCTCCAGTGTATAGATTGGGGATCAACTACTGTCTTTGTGTACATTTTCATTAATATGCTCCTAGTAAACACTCCTGACGCTGATGGTATCAGGGATTGGGGAAAGTTTAAGAGCATAGCTTCTTGGCAGGTTATCATATTTGTAAATCTTCGATGCCAAAATCATTTCAGGAGTCAGTGATTGGCGATACCATTCTTCTCCTTGCGCGATGCTTACTCTTCTCGTTTTTATGCTGATGCCGGACGAATCAGTCTTTGGCGATATTCTTACTAAAGATCATTCACAAAAAGAGAGGGACTTTTATCCGCCAATGCCGATGAATATTGGTCTTCAATGATATTGGTTTTCATGAACATTTATTATTTCACTTACATCTCTCCGATGTTGAATCCCTTAAGTGCGCCTGGAGATGCTTTGACTGTTGATTTCTTAAGTAATTGTTAAGTTAGTCTCTTTTAAAATTAAGGTGATTCTTTGAATGTTCAGGCAGACTTTACACAATTCAAACATGAAAACATAAAAGATAAGCACGGGCAATAGTTTTATACTGAAACAGACAATGCAAAGGATTAATTGGTACCCAAAAGCCATAAAATGGACATAGACGTTTTTAGGGTGTGTTGAGTGCTCAACAGAGCTTCCTTCCAGTTGCAGCTGGAAAATAAAGGAAGTTGGTGCTTCCAATGAATGTAATTATTCAAGACATATAATAAAAAGCATTTTGTGGTTTACTCTCGCTTTGGGTTTCCATGTAAAAACACTAGTGTACTGTGTATGTGTATGATTTCTCATTTGTCCATTTTTTATTTACTCTGAAATTATTGGACGATAATGCTACACTGATATAACACTTGCATTATATGGTTGAAAAGGTTTAAATTTCTCTATTACTAATTCATACCCCCTTTCAGCAATCCAATAGTCATAATGAGCTGATTCATGGAAAGGAAATAGGTGTCAACTGGTAATACTTCAAGTGTGTGAAAAAGTAAGTAGGAGAAGTGTTGTCGCAAGATGAGTTGTAGAAATTAAAAACAGGTTGTGGTAGTTGAGGCTAGGTGCGACGGGTAGCAGCGGGTGGACATGAGTTGTAGAAAGGTAGATGCTTATGGCAAGATGAGTTGCAACAAGTGGCAGGTGAGTTGCAGCAAGTGGAAGTGAGTTGCAGCAAGTGGAATCGATTTGCAACAAGGTGGATGTTCATTGCAGGATGAGTTGCAATGAGTTGTAGCAAGTTACAACGAGTTTCATCAAGGTGTAATGAGTTGCAATAAGTTGCAACGAGTTGCAACAAGGTGCAATGAGTTACAAAAAAACAAGTGGATTTAAATTAAATTCTCTCAAGTGTCTTGAATTGATATCAAGAGGTTGCAATAATAGGATCCTGCAAAAAAACTCGGTGCATTAGAGAAAAACACTTTTATTATTATTATTATTTGATACCTTTTTTGTTATTTTGATGGTGCTATAAAATGGTGTTTATCTCCGATGATTTTCAACCTTGGATCTGAGATAACATGAGAAACAAATGATTCTTTAGAAAGTGGTTGATGATACAATAAAAGTCGGTGGTCATTGGCAAGTAAATATATTTGTGATCCATCTATCGTTATGAGTCTAACATGTAAATGTGTTGAACCTACACAGAATAAATCTAGCTAAACAATAACACACACATTTCTAGAGAGAATTGGAGAAAGAAGAAGGAGAGAAAGAATGAAAGAATTCTCATTAACCATTGTGAATAATGAATAATTTACACATGATATACTTTGTATAACTCAATGATTTTGACTAGAGGATAACCAAGTTTCCATAGTGGTGGTCTAGAGTGATCTGGTCAAACACCAATAGTTATGGGAGTGAACTGCCACCTAGTCTAGTCTCTCAGGCAGTTACGGGAGTGAACTGCCACCTAGTCTAGTCTCTCAGGAAATTACAGGAGTGAACTGCCACCTAGTTGATTTAACTAGTCAACTAGTCTTCAGTTAACTGACTGAACAAAGATTAGTGAGGAGTTAACTTAGGGAATCAAGGCTAATGCGCCACTCTGGTGATGATACCAAGGCAAGTCCGAATTAGCATGGTGATGATCCCAATGCAACATATAAACTCAACTCAACTAGTCAAACTGAAGTGTCAATTGAAAGAGAATATTCTCTAGGTGGAATATTCTCTCCTAAAATATAGGATACTGGATAATGACTAATTATGACTAATAAAAAAGAAAAAACCTTAGGAAAAATAAATCTTAGGTGTGTGTGAAGTAAATCCAACATCCCCACTAAACATCACTATGGTGAAAATAAAGATTGGGTCCCAGCAATGAGGCCATGTTAGGTACCCAATTACAAAAGATACATTGAAAATAAAGTGAGGAAAGAAAGAAAACATCATGGGAAAACACCCCCTCAAGGTACAATGTATGTAAAAAAAGAAGAACTACAGTTGCTAGGAAACTGTGTCCTTCACTCCAAGATGACTTCATAGAGAATGGAATTTCTGATCAGTGAAGGTCTTGGTGTATATGTCTTTCATCTGTTCTGCTGAAGGAAAAAACTATAAGTCGATGATCCCCTCATGTACAAAGTTCAGGATGTAGTGCATGTGGATCTCTATGTGCTTCGTCTGCTGCCTCTGAACTGGATCTCTGCAGAACTTCAGAGTGCTCTGGTTGGCACACCAGATGAATATTGGTCAATGAAACTAAATGCCCAACTCAATGAGAAAATGTTGTAGCCACATAGTCTGAATGGTTATGTTAACTACCCCTCTGTACTCTACCTCGATTGAAGATAGAGCAATGGAAATTTGCTTCTTGCTCGACCAACAGATAGGCTCGAAACCAAGACTGAGTGAGTAACCATATGTGGACTTGCGATCAATGCTATTTCCAGCACAGTCGAAATCAGTAAACCCAATGAGATATAATGTAGAGTCTGTTGCATAATGAATCCCAAAGGTGATGGTGCCCTGTACATATCGAAGGATACACTTTGCAGTTTTCCAATGTAGCTCATGTGGCTCATGCATGAACCTGGAAACTATGCCAGCTACATATGAGAGGTGTGGTCTAGAGTGTGTGAGATACAAGAATATCCCCACTAGTTAGTTTTCTGTACAGTGTGTTTTCAACCAGTGGAGTCTCCCCACCATCCTCAAGTTTGACTCCTGATAGGAAAGGATTCAGAGTAGACTTGTAGTTTGTCATGTGAAATCTCTCAAGGAGATCTCATGCATACTTGGCCCGAGATAGTTTGATGCATGATGCATCCTGACTGATCTCGAGTTCAAGGAAGAAGTGTAGCAGAACCATGTCTGTCATAAAAAAAATGTCATTTAGAATCCTCTTAACTGCAGCAATCACTGAAGTCGAGCACCTGGTGATATAAAAATCATCGACATAAAAAACTAAAAGTAGAAGTGAATCAACCGTCTTGAGCATGTAGACATTTGGGTCTGATTGACAATGTAAAAAGTTCTATGACAACAGGTAGGATTCCATATTGGCATACCATGCCCTTAGAGCCTTCTTGAGGCCATAAAGTGACTTCTTTAGTTGACAGACCAAAGATGAGTCTTTCATAAATCCCTGGGGCTTCTCCATGTAGATCTCCTCAGAGAGATCACCGTGAATAAATTCATTCTTCACGTCCATATGATGGAATTCCCATCCCTTGGTTTTCGCAATGGCAAGGACCAATCGAATGGAATCCATATTCGCTATTGGAGCGAAGGTCTCATCATAGTCAATACCATGAACCTGCTAAAAGCCTTTGGCAACAAGCCTGGATTTTTATCTGTTGATCTGTCCATCCACTGTGCTCTTGGTCCTGTAGACCCATTTGCATCTGACAAGTTTCTTCCCAGAAGGAAGGGGAACTAGATCCCAAGTCTAGTTCTCGAGGAGGGAGTTGTACTCCTGCTGCGTGGTGGATTCCCAAAAGGAATTTCCATCAGCCTCATCATAAGACTGTGGATCTAAAGATTGAACCAAGAAAAGATGCCTGGAAGGCAATGGTTAAGTGGTAGTGAATGCAATAGGAGGATCATATAAATCAGATCGAGTCCTCCTAGTATCATCTGGATCACCTACGAGATCCCCTACATCCTGAAGAGTAGTTTGTGCCCACTTGGGCCTCTTCTCTGGCTCTACAACTGCATCTGGATGCTCTGACTCTCCATCTGACTATACTGACTCTGAATCTAAATCCGAATCATCTGAGTCCTCTGAATCAGAACTTGCGTCTGAAGAAGATTCAAAATGTGCATGCTCATCATATCGGATAGGTGGAAGAGTGAAGGTGTCTGCATGCGGCTGCTGAGATACATGTGAGACACTTTCCTCGAATTGGACACTACACTCAATGATGAGTCGGTCCAAGGAAAGATCAATAAGCCGATATCCCTTCACATCATTAGGGTATCCAAAAAAAATGCATTCAGTGCTCTGTGGATCAAGTGCCTTCCTATTTTCAGAGGGAATCCAGGCCCATGCATGTGAACCAAAAATGAGGAAGTGGGTCACTTCCAGTTTGAAGCCGCTCCAAGTCTCGTAGGGGGTATTGTCCTTGACATATCTATGGGGAGATCTATTTTGGATGTATGTTTCACAGTTAAGTGCTTTGTCCCACAGTCTCTGTGGTAGTGACTTTGCATGCAACATGCAAGATGTCATCTCCTTTAGAAACCAATTTTTCCTCTCAGCAACTCCATTTTGCTGCGGAGTATAGGGAACTGTGTGCTGTAATTGAATCCCTACCTCATGGAAAATATTATTGATCTCATGATTCACATAATCTCCCCTGTTATTATTTCAAAGTACTTTGATCTTCTTTCTGGAATGTGTCTCAACCAAAGCTTTGAAATATTTGAGGTGTTGAAAGCCCTCAGTTTTTTTCCTGAGAAAGTAGATCCATGTAAAACATGAGAAATTGTCAAAAAAAATGAGAACAAACCTCTCTTTGTTGATCGATGGATGCAGAAAAGGACCCACTAAGTTACTATGGATCAGATCTAAAGGTGCGGAATCTCATTGAGACTTTCCCTTGTCGAATTTCTCTTGAGGGTGTTTTCCGAGAACACATCCCTCACATACTCCCTTGGAGAAATGGATGTCTGGTACACCATAAACTAATATTTGCTTGCTAAGTTGTTACATGTATCTCAAATTCAAATGTCCAAACCTTTCATGCCATATCCTACTACTTTCATCAACATGAGTAAACAATAAAGCAGAATCAGGTTCAATGAATTCATAAAATGTATACAGTCTAGACTAATGATTTACCTCATCGGTTGCAACATTGGTGCTGATTTTCATGTCGTATATGTCCATGGAATTTGGTGTGAATATGACTTTCTTTCTGGTGCTAGAATTCATCATCTGATATATGGAGAGAAGGTTGACAGAAATCTTGCGAACATGCAACACATTCTCAAAACTTTCATTGGTGTGTTCAATCCTTCCTTTGTCATGACTTCGACAGAAGATTTGTCCCCCATTAGAATAGGAGGACCTTTGCATGCATCCAAAGAATAATATACTACTTTTGAGGCAAACATGTGATGTGATGCTCCTGAATCGACAATCCAAGCTTTGGGAGAGGAGTTGATGGCAATCAAGGCATGGCTAGAATTGTCTTTCTTGGAATTCAAATCCTCTGGCTTCTTCTTCTTGGCACCCTTGGGGATGTGATCTCCAAGGTTGTTTTGCTGAAGTATTTGAGACATCAGATCTATTTTTTTTTCATGCATGTGGATTCTGAATGGAATCCTTTGTGAGATTATGTGCATTTCTCCCCTTTTCTCCTTTGGATCCAGAGGCATCATGAAGGGTTTTGTGTACACTTCCTTCTTCGGATGTGCATGAGATTTTTGTTTATATTTATATTTATATTTATGATATTGGTGGCTTCCATCATGCACACTAAGTGCATGTGCCCTTGGGCCTTTGATTGTGCCCATGTTGATCATCTTGGTTTTCTCTTGTGTCAGGGATTCAATAAATTCCTCAAGAGAAGACATCTTCCAGGTGGCTCTAGAGGAGAATATGAAAGTATGGAATGTGGATAAGAATATAGATAATTTAGAACCAATCTTGGAGAGAATGGTGAGAACCATTTGTTTCTCCTCTACCGATTTATCAACCCTGCAAGATTTGAGTTGCGACAGTAAATCCTTGAATTTTGTAAAGAAATCTTGGATATTGTCGAAGCTTTTTGGATCCAATGTGAGCAACTCCACCTCCAACATGTGTCCCCTCATCTCATCCTTTTTGCTAAAGAGCCCTCCCAAGGTTTTCCAGACATCATTGGGAGTCTTACAGGAAGATATGTGAAAAAGGATATCAAGAGAAATAAGATTGTGAATTGTTCCGAGTGCCTACTCCATTCGATTTAAGTACTTGGATTTTTCTATGGATGATGTCAGCTCTGTATCTGTATTCATGGTTAACCTGTACAACCCTCTGGATCGAATATGTATGCCTATTTTATCCTTCCATGCAAAATATTTTTAAGGTGTAAGAATGGATTCTTTTTGGAATTCCATCTTTCCGTTGTCTTCAATCTTTTGTACTTTCAAAACTTTTTGGTGTAGCTTTTGCTTAGCAGTCCGTCATATCTGATACCATGTGTTGGCCCTTGACCAAGTTTTGAGGAACACTTGGTCATATTTGACCATTTTTGGGACTTTGACAGCCTATCAAATATGGAGCGCAAGGTGAGGCGAAGATCGTGGAAGCTAGACCCCATTTTGGGTCCTTTTTGGGTTTTGGGGGATAATGTAACGAGACTGGGATGTTGGCCCATGGGTTTACCTATGTTTAGGCCCATTTTTGTAATGTATAAGTAGAAGTCTAGGTTATGTAAGAAGAAACCTTTTTTAGGACACTTGAGAAGTGGCTTAGTTCTAAGAGCAATCTATGTGATATACTTGTAGTGCTGAGTGCAAGCATTGTAAGTGCTGAGTGCACAGATTGTAAGAAAGTTTTGTGCTTAGAGCTACTCGGGGAAGGAGGATCTAGCGAGTTGTGCATATCTCCTATCCTACGCAGAGTAGGTTTTGAGGCTCTGTTCTTGTAACCGATTGGCCAACAATAATAGAGAAGAATATTTGGTGGACATAGCCCCAGGGTGGGGGTGAACCACATAAATCTATGTGTCATGCTTTGTGTTGTTACTTACATGTGGTTTACCTCTCTTGCTAAGTGCTATGACATGTTTGGATAGATTTAATTATGATTTTTTCTTATTATATGTGTATAGATGATAGATTCGATGTGTATGAAGTTGTTGAGTTCTTGGTCTACCAAATTCGGTCTGTTGTATGCTGCTACGTACTGAATCATCTTAGATCTAAGTATATACTGCAATGCTCTGTGTTATCTACGGAGTGAGATAAGGGTTAATTCTAGGTGAACTATTGATGCTAAGTGCTTTGTTAAGTGTGTAATCACATATCTGGATCCCATCTAAGGTTGCAGACACCTAAGTTCTGGAATCACCCCTACTTCTACCTCTGGTGAGACTTCATATGCTTCGTAGGTGTTGCTGAAAGGGCTAGTAGTTAGGGTTTTGTTGGTGCATTGTTGTAGCGTTGAACCCTGGGGCCAACAAATGGTTCTGTTACCGGGACCTGAAACTGTGATTGCTAGGAACTAAGGAAGAAGAATATTTGTGAAAAGATTCATCCTAAACTTGTGGAAACCCTGTGCGTAGATCTGTCGCTCTGATGCTCAATACTCTACTCGATCTATGAAGCTTTGTGCTGAAGAAAAGAAGCTAGATCTAAAGAAAAGAGATAAGATCTGTAAGCTTTGTGCTCTGATAAAGGTAAGAATAGTGAAAGGTTTTAGATCTGTAATCTTTGTGCTTTGATAAAGGTAAGAATAGTGAAAGGTTTTAGATATGGAAACTTTGTGCTCAATAAGTGGAAATTTTTGTTTATGAAGCATGAATTTAGGTATGATTGATAGATTTTGTCCTAGATTGAAAACTAGGGCATTGTTAGATGAAAGAATGTTTGATATGAATAGATTTGATAAGAATAATGAAAGATATGTTATACCTATGCATAGAAAGATTGTTTGGACTAACGAGTGGATGTAGGATCCTAGAAAGAAATTTTTGCAGGCTAGCCATTATGATCCTAGTGCACAGTACATAAAAAGTTGGGGATCATTGAAGAGAATGAGAGGATTAAATATTTGTTACAGTTGAAGAAGACCAAGACATATTGCTAAGGAATGCCCTGGGAGAAAACCTAGTTGCCTCTGTTGTAAGGCTATGGACCATGAAGTACTGGATTTCCCTAGAATGATTGCTAGACTTGAAAAGATGAATAGGGAGAAAGCAAGCCCTGAAGGAGATCAAGAGACTAAGATTATAGAAGAACCCCAGAAAGAATTAGAGATTATGTTACTAGAAATGAAAGAAACCTTGAATGAACATAAAGATGTCAGTTTGTCAGAGATCTTCAAAGAAAAGGAGAAAATCGAAGTAAGAATAGGAGACTTTGACATTGATTGTGCTCTGGATGAGGAAAAACAGATGAAAATTATGACATAAGGCACTTGGGAAACCCTAGGAAGGCCTACTATGGTTCCTTCATTAGGAAAAATAGGGTTGTTTAAAGGAAAAATGGTAATCCTATGTGGCAGGATTACCCAGATAGCTATGAGTACCCATGGAGCCTCGATAGAGGAAGAATTCGAAGTTATTAAATTTATTGAGGACTGTGCCCCATTTCCAACTTTTTTAGGCAAGAAAAGAAGAAAAGGAATCCCTAGAACAGAAGAAGAAAGAACTCATGAAATTTATGACTAGAAGGATCGCCTACTTGATGGAAGAACAAGAGAACAGATCTAAGCTATTGGACACCAGGGACTTGGACGTCGAAGCTATAAGAGAATTAGAGGAACCACATAATACCGAAATACTTAATCCATATGTTGACGAAGTATTACCCTCGGATCTGAAGAAAGAATCTCAGTAGTGCGAAGTGACTATGTCAAGAGAAGATAGGAATCAGAATGGGAAAATACTGACCGATTTGAAGACTACCAGGAAGAAAGATAGAAAATTAGTTAAGAAAAAGAAGAAGATTGAAAAGTTACAAGAGATCCCAGGTGGAACACTACAGAAGGAAAAATCATTGGAATTAAACTTCACTGAGATATCAGAACAATGACATATGGCACTTCGTCGTGGCGAAGCAATCTAGTCGTTGGACCAATATACCCGTTCGAATTCCACCCTGAACTGATAGAAAAGCATTAAAGGATCACTGCCAGGCCATTGGACCTCACCATAATGGACAGATCTATGATAATGGAAGATTCATACCGGTTGCAAGTAGACCGTTGATGAATTTCCTATTTAGCTCGTCAAGCCGTGCCTGAAGAACACTTTTTCCAACTGAAAATTCGAAGCTCGCAGAACTAGTGATTGTATACAATGATCATTGCAAGAAGATTGTTCATCCTACTATAGTATCTGAGATCATTGTGCCTCGATTATATTTTCTAAGTGCGTATGTCCGACGAGCTCACTGCAGTTGAGGAATTCATCACAGAGGTCCTTCTCGATTTAATGACTGAGAGAGTCATGTAGGAAAGAGGAATGTCCACTGGAGTCAAAGAATCATCGACGAGAGGAGTGCAAGCCTCCTTGTCGACTGCTCGAGAAGGAACATCTCGATCTGGCTCGGAAAGGAGAACTAAGCATAAAGATGAGATAGCCAACGCGAAGTTAGTGCCATCCATCCTACCATCTTACATACCCCCTCTGAGCGGTGAGATTAATAGGGATAATCTCCCTAGAGACTTTGAATACACCCTAGTCACTGCATATCTACCGAAAGGACTACACACCTACCGCATAGATCAAGACAAGGTTACAGCGTTGAAGTTTTGCGACTTCAAACTGGGGGACCGTAAGGGTTACAACATGCTCACCCCATATAAGTACTTGACAAGAACTAAGAGAAAGAATTTGAATATCATCCCTCAAAAATGGACGATGAACCTCATGCAGTCTACTTTTCTCAACGTTATGAAAATACCACACTTCGAGCCTCGGAAGACACCAGGAGGAGAATGCTTGTGTAAAATTGTTGCTAGCAAGTTACCACGGAGGATACCTGTGGTTAAATCATTGTATAACTGTTGATTTGAAACTGATCAATAGGATCACTAGGCTTAGCATGTAGGGCCCTGATGCCCAGGATTACTACTCTGGAAAGACCGTAGACCATGCTCTTTCACAGTAGATCAAAAAAGCTTATGGCAATGTCGAGAAGGGTTCCCGAGGCTACAAGGTAGCCTCTATCAAAAGTGGCACAGTGTGCATCGCATGTCAACTGATTGTAGGAAAGCTAGTACATAAGAATTGACCTACACAAGTATTAGGCTTCGTAGTTGACCTCGCAGAAAAATGTGCAGAGGGACTACAAATGAACTGGGCGAAGTACTTGGTAAACCAACTAGAGATTGACTGTAGAGAATCCTAGGATCAGGGGCATGAATTCCATTTTAGCTGGATTCTAATACTGGTCGCTTTTGTTGCATGGGAGCTACCAGAAGGAACAACCTTCCCATACCTTGACCCCTTTGAGCCACTAGCCACGAAGTTTAGTACATTATGGCACTCGATTGACATGAACAAGCAATGGAAATCAAATGTTGTTTTCCACACATATTATAAAAAATTGAAAGCAACCATAGGGGGTGAACCTCGCATAACCCTGAATACTTTACAGAGGTTCCAAACTCTGATAAAGTTCAGCACGGAATGCCACTTTATATACCTAACTCCACGTGCCGATGAGCACTAGGAACAACTTCAGTCCTATTATAAGCTGACAGAAGAAGACCTAGAAGAGATCAACAAGGAATGGTCAGCAGACCTCCTTATTGCAGCAGATCCAGTGGACATTTCAGACATCAACAACCCAAAATTTGCAAAGGACACACCTAGGCCCAGTAGGACAAAGAAGATGAAGAATCCTGAAGAGGTTCAGGATGTAGATAGCAGATCTATAAGGATGACTTCCATCACAACAGATCAAGGAGGTAATGGTGAATACCTAGAGGAAGTAGAACAGAGACCGGAAGATGAGTCAAAGTTATAAAGAAGAGAAAAGGGTCACCTCCAAATTATCCCTCTCAAAATAAATCAAAAGAAACCATAACTAAGATGTAGACCACGCTCACTTCAGATGACTTCAGTTTCCTCCTTGCAACTATGAATGAATCCATAGAAGAGATAACAGAAAAGAAGGAAGCCAAGCAAGAGCAGATATATAACATGATTGAAATTGGGCTCCAAGAAGTGTAGCAGGCACTCCAGTCTAGCTGCACAATCTCTACTGTGCCTCTACCAGAAAGAACAATAGAAGTGGGAGAAGAATCAAATCAACTCCACAAGATTTCTAATACAGTCGAAGTACACCTTTGACATGCACAAGAATAAAAAGCGCAGGCTACTCAGGCCTTAAATAAAGTACAAGAGGAAATCATAGAACAACGTTGAGCCATGCAACAAGAGAAGGATGCTCTCCAAGAAAAATTTGAAGAAGATAGAGCGAAGATCCAAAAGGAGAAAGAGAAACTGCTCACGAAGCAGATCAATATGGAAGAAGCAGTTAACCAAGCATTCCACTCCGTCGCTGGCTTAGAACAAAAGAGTGAATAACCCTTCGAACATCAAGTGATGAAGCTTGCTGAAGTTATTCAACAGCTTCAACAAAGGGTCATAGAATTAGAGCTTCAAACTATACCAAGTACCCCACAAGAAGTGCGCGACTAATGAGAATTGAATGCTCAGAGCACAGTCAAGAGGATTAAAAAACTTGTTGTAGAATGCAAACAGTTAAGTATAAGAAGCGCATAGATATATGAACAACTATCTGAAGACCCAGAATTGAAGAAATTGGAGTCCCAACTCTAGGAAGCAAAGGAGCACACAGATACAGTACAGGCACAAATCAAGCTCCTGTCACCCATCGAGAGGATGAAGAGATCCCAGGAACAGCGCACCACCCAACAATGCATTCTTACCACACAAAACAGAGTGATGGAAGTCACCTAGAAACTCCAGCCAAGGTAGGAGGTGACCTATCTACTGTTTGAAGAATTGAAGGCCAAAGAATAGTACTATAACAAGTAGTTGTTACAGTCGAGAAACAACTGGAAGGGCCTATTAGTGAAGCGGGTTTTCATGAATTCGCTAAGAAAGAAGAAGTAGCACAGAGACAAGTAAAAGCAGCTCAAGCCAAGCTCGAGACCTTTGAGGCAAAGTTACCCAGACCTGAGTGACTCGGGACGAATCACAGGTGAGTGTTGGGGGCCTGTTGGCCCTTGACCAAGTTTTGAGGAACACTTGGTCATATTTGACCATTTTTGGGACTTCGACAGCCTATCAAATATGGAGCGCAAGGTGAAGCGGATATCGTGGATGCTAGACCCCTTTTTGGGTCCTTTTTGGGTTTTTGGGGATAATGTAATGGGATCGGGATGTCGGCCCATGGGTTTACCCATGTTTAGGCCCCTTTTGTAATGTATAAGTAGAATTCTAGGATATGTAAGAAGGAACCTTTTTTAGGACACTTGAGAAGTGGCTTAGTGCTAAGAGTTGATCTGTGTGATATAATTGTAGAGTTGAGTGCAAGCATTATAAGTGTTGAGTTCATAGATTGTAAGAAGGTTTTATGCTTAGAGCTACTCAGGGAAGGAGGATCTAGCGAGCTTCGTAGATCTCCTGTCCTATGAAGAGTAGATTTTTGAGGCTTGTAACTGATTGGCCAACAATAATAAAGAATAAGAGTTGGTGAACATAGCCCCAGGGTGGGGGTGAACCCACATAAATCTATGTGTCATGCTTTGTGTTGTTACTTACATGTTTTTTCCCTCTCTTGTTAAGTGCTATGACATGTTTAGATATATTTACTTATGATTTGTGCTTATTAGATGTGTATAGATGATAGTTCGATGTGTATGAAGTTGATAAGTTCTTGGTCTACCAGATCCAGTCTATTGTATGCTGTTAAGTACTGAATCATCTTAGATCTAAGTATATACTGCAATGCTCCGTGTTATCTGTGGAGTGAGATAAGGGTTAATTATAGGTGAACTATTAATGCTAAGTGATTTTTTAAGTCTGTAATCATAGATCTGGATCCAAGCTAAGGTTGCAGACACCTGAGTTTTGAAATCACCCCTACTTCTACCTTGGGTGAGACTTCATCTGCTTTGCAGGTGTTGCCAAAAGGGCTGGTAGTTAGGGTTTTGTTGGTGAGTTGTTGTAGCATTGAACCCTGGGTGTGCCCCTATTCCAACACCATGTAAATGTGTTGAAAATTCACATAATAGATATATATAAACAATAATACACACATTTTCAGAGAGAATTTGAGAAAGAAGAAGAAGGAGAGAAAGAATGAAAGAATTCTCATTAACCGTTGTGAATAATGAATAATTTACACATGATATACTCTTTATAACTCAATGAGTTTGACTGGAGGATAAACAAGTCACCATAGTGGTGTTCTAGAGTGATATGGACACACACCAACAATTATGGGAGTGAAATTCCGCGTAGTCTAGTCTCTCAGGCAGTTACGGGAGTGAACTGCCACCTAGTTGAGTTAACTAGTCAACTAGTCTTCAGTTAACTGACTGAACAGAGAGTAGTGAGGAGTTAACTTAGGGAATTAAGGCTAATGTGCCACTTTGGTGATGATACCAAGGCAAGGTCTAATTAGCATGTTGATGATCCTAATGTTGCATGGTGATGATCTCAATGCAACATCTAAACTCAACTCAACTAGTCAAACTGAAGTGTCAACTGAAAGAGAATATTCTCCAGGTGGAATATTCTCTCCTAAAATATAGGAGACTGTATAATGACTAATTATGACTAATAAACAAGAAAAAACCTTAGTAAAAATAAATCCTAGGTGTGTGTGAAGTAACTCCAACATGAGAGTCATGTTATCAAAAACTATATCCACTTCATAAGGACCTAACCATCTAGTGCACAACTTCCCCTTGAAATATTTAAACCTTGAATCATATAAGAATTCCCAATATCCCTTTCGAAATTCCTTCTTCTTAATACTTTTATCATGACACTTGATATGTTTTTGTTGGACTAAGTCAGTACCATGTATGGAATCCAAGCGCATTCTGTCTAATTCATTGAGCTAATGTAAACAACGTTTATGAGTTGTAGTTAAATCCATATTTACTTCTAAAGATGTTCTTAATGTTTTGATCTCGAATTCAATGGGAAAGATGGGACTCTTACCATAAACAAGTTTAAATGGAGAAACTCCTGTGGTTTTTCTCCATGTCATTTTGTAATCCCAAAGGGATTTTGATAATCCTTCAGTCCAATCACGACAATGACTAGCCACAATTTTCATGAGTATTCCTTCAATGTATTTATTTGTTCTTTCCACTTGACCATTTTCTTGAGGATGGTAGGGTGAGATAACCCTGTGGAAAATAATGTACTTCTTGGTAAGTTTTGTGATCAACTGGGAAGTAAAATGAGGTTCTCCATATGTTACTATCTCTTTAGGAATTCCAAAACGAACAAATATATTTTCAAACAAAAATTCTGCAACAACGTTTTTTGTGGATTTGGTGAGTGCCTTGGCCTTTACCCATTTGGTGACATATTCTGTGCATACTAGGATGTAGGATTTCTGACGAGATGGGGGATTGATAGGTCCCACAAAGTCAAGCGATGAATTATCAAAGGGTTCAATCATCGATTGGGTTTTCAATGGCATTTCATCTGATCAAGTGGGTTCGCCCATTCATTGGCATGCATCACATGCTTGTACATACTTTTTTGCATCTTGGAACAGGGTAGGCCAATAATAACCCATGCAGAGTGCTTTATGCCATGTTCTTTTATCAAAAAAAATTCCACCATAAGGCTTGTCGTGACAGGCCTTCAATATGTCATGAATCTAGTTTTCTCTGATACATCACTGGATCTCAAGATCAGGACCTGTGTAAAAGAGACAACCATCTATCCAAGAAAATCAGGAAATTTTCTGAATAATGTTCCATCTCTCTCTGGGAGAAAGGTGGTGTGGAAATTTTCCTGCAGCAAGATAGTTACCAATATCTGCATACCAAAGTGAGTGAGTAGATACTTCAAATATTTTTTCATCAGGAAAATAGTCATCAACAGGGGTAGCATCACTGATATTGGTAAGACTAGAGAGGGAATCTTCTATGACATTGTCTCTTCTGGGTTTATCCAAAATAGTGATGTCAAATTCTTGTAGTAACAATAACCACCTAGTAACTCGAGCATTTGTAACAAGTTTGCTCATCAAATATTTAATAGTTGAATGATATGTATGGACAAAAACCTAATAACTTGTGATATGGTGCTGAAATTTGTTGATAGCATGTATAACAACAAGGAATTATTTTTCTATGACTGTATAGTTCAACTCTGTAGGTGTTAGGTTCTTGCTAGTATAATAGATGGCGTATGGGTTCTGTTCTTCCCACTATCTGAGTACAACACCAATGGTCGTGTTTGAGGCATTCGAAGAGATGTGGAATGGAAAAGTCCAATTAGGGCCTCATAATATAGGTGCTTCAGCTAATAATTTTTTCAAATATGTAAGAGTAGTTTGGCATTTATCAATCCATAAAAATTTTGTATCCTTTGAAAGAAATGCAAATAAGGGAGATTCTATCCTTGAATAATTTTCAATAAATCGACGATAGTAGTTGATTTTTCCTAGCAGGATACGCGCCTCGTTTTCTGATTTTGGAGTAGGAATCCTTAAAATTACCTCAATTTTTGTTGGGTCCACCTATATAACTGCAGAAGCAATATAATTCCCAAGAAAAACCCCCTAAACCATTATCATATGACATTTTTCAGTTCTTAAGTCAAGGTGAGTTTGTATGCAACATTTTAGTACTTTTTCAATTTTTTCCAAAGCCATGTCAAAAGTATCACCACACACTAGTAAATTTGGGTCATTTTGCAGTGACCATTTCGATGCTCTTGCGATGTTATGTCATGGATATTGCGACGAATATCTAGTCGAAAAACCAAAGATGAATCCTGCATAAATCCCTGGGGCTCCTTGAGGCCATAAAGAGTGTTGGGAATCAGAAATGTTGTATTTCGATCCACCTTTCCCTTCATCATTCTTCACATTTCATCACCCCATTAGCCTTTCATGATACCATTTTCATAATTAAATATGGGTTTAACCTTATTATTTTCCAAATCATTTATTTTAGTATTAAAAGAGAATTTGTGATTAAATATTAGAAAATTGACATGTTTTCATATATCTCAAAAATGTGTGAGCTTTGTAATGTGTGAAGGATTAATTCAAAAAGACTTCTCGAATACTTCCTCCACCATTTCAAGATTTGAGGAGAGAATTAAATCCTAATCCAAGGAGAATATCATGTAGATTTGGTTGTCATATCTTATCCAAGATATATGAGAGATATATGTGAGGATTTGAAGGGATTATATTTTGTAATAATGGGAAATGGGTTGAGAGAAAAGTGGATCTATAATTATGAGATGTTTATCTCTTTTTCAAAGCTCTCAGTATAAAAGAGAGTGCCCTCTCTTCATGAGAGGGAGAAGAATTATTATTATGTAGATTAAGGGGAGAATTATTATGATAGGTTCTTGAGGAGAATTGTTATGATGTAGATTTGATTAACAAAGAGACTCCTTTTGTAAACCTACTTGTTGAAGATTAATGCAAGTTTGAGTTCAATGATCTTGTGTCTCTTAGAAGTTAGCATCTGGTGATCTAAAGCTTCCATGTTGGCATCGACAAGGGCCACCGATCCAACTTGATAAGTTTATTGTAAATTTTTAGTGTGGATTTTTATTTCATGTATTTGTTATTTTGATTTCATGTTATTTTGTTTGATTTCACTATTCAAATTTATTGCAAAGTGTGGTAATGCAGGAATAGTTGGATCTCCATATTTCACCATGCCTGAACTTTAATGGAGCATCCCACTTGTTAGTTTAGTTGCTCCAGGAGATAGAATCAAAGTTCATCTTTTCTTTTCATAAGCCATCAATGTACATGTCCATCACCTGAGAAAGAGCTTTTGTTTGTTTATGAGTTTTGCTTTCCAGCTTTCGAATTATGTGAAGATTGTCATTTTTAAAAGTGTGTTGGTTTATAAATGGTTTTATTATTTAGCTATACTAAACAGACATAGGAACCTATCTGTTATCGACACATATAGTGCATCAAATCTACTGATTACAAATCCTGGTTGATAATTTATGTTTGGTAATATATTATGGTAATATATTATGCATATAATTGCACCAACATTTTGGCGTCATTGCCGGGGAGTTGTAAATGGTAATAGATAGTATTTGGATTAGATTGCTCTAATGGTTTTGGATTTGTTTTATG
The DNA here is from genome assembly GCA_000966675.3 of Picea glauca. Lineage (NCBI taxonomy): Eukaryota > Viridiplantae > Streptophyta > Pinopsida > Pinales > Pinaceae > Picea > Picea glauca. The sequence continues at coordinate 447,370 of JZKD02S0793250.1, forward strand.
GATGACCTAAGGGTAGAGAGAAGACAGAAAGACGTACAGGAAGAGCCCACACATCCACTTTGGTGGGGTTGCTCCAAAGTTAGGTTGTCCTCTTCCTTTTATGCAAAAGTGCGTTTCTTCTTATTTTATGAAAAAGTGTGTTTTTATTTATGTAAATTTAGTTTTTATTTAGGATGAGCTAACTTGTGCGAACCAATAACCTGGTGATAGCAGGGTCCCAATAACGCAAGGAGTTCGAGTTTGGCGTGTTTTATCTTTACAAATAGTTTTAATTTCTTAGTTTTAAAATTCAAATCTTTTGATGATAAATCATTCTCCTTTTTCAATATGGTTTAACAATGAGTATAAGCTTGGAAAAACTCACTCAGATCCTAGCAAAAGTTAGGATCTCCTCTTCTCTGGAAGAATAGATCTTGACAGCAGCTGAAAGTTTAATTACTCCTCCAGAGGCAAATGAAGAAACAACATACAAAGAACCATGTACATCTGATGACGAACAATTATGCGAGCAGGAGATTGAGGAGGATAACGAGGAGTTGCGACACGATCTAAGGAGTGAAAACTGTGCATATGAAAGCATTATCGAACGATGGTTTCAAGCAGGTACCAGGTTAGATCACTTTAGTTTTTCTTTTTATTTTGTTAAATTTATACACTTTAAACATTTAATTTTGCACGATTATATATACTTTCGATTATCATTTGCGAAATTCCTAGTGAACATATTCTTATTACTATTGCGCTTATGGTTACACTAGCTATTTGATTATACGTAACTAATTTCTCATTTCTAATTAGCATAGTGTAGGTAGGGTTTTATTTCCAATTTTCATTTTTTTTTGCTAGAATAAGTATGCTCTCCTCCGCGCTTCATGCGATCGTGAGGATCAGAAAGTAGGATGACTGATTGATTGATTTCAGGAATATTAATTAATTGACGAAAATAAAAATTTTCCTAATCGATTTCATCTTTAATTTGCAAATAATTTACCTCCATTTGCTCATAAATTTATTTTCTTTAATTTCATGTGAATTTAAATTGTTTTTTTTTCTTTCTTTCAAATTTAAGAATAATACAATTAAAAAAAAAATGATTTATGTTGAATTAGGGTTATTTTTTATAGGAATAAAAATAAAAAATTAAAATTAAAATTAAAATTTGGCTTTGTATATAGTATCTTTTTGTTTTATTTAACATAGGGATAAACACACACACACACACACACACACACACACACACATATATATATATAAACTAAAAAAAAAAAAATGTTTCTTTGTATTAAACGAGTCTTTTATTTTTTATTTATTTTATTTTATTTTAATAAAAAAAAATTTAAAAAAAACAAAAAAAAAAACAAAATCAGAAACAAAAAACAAAAAAAAACTTAATAAAAACCAAAACTGGACATTTGCTCGAAACACCCCATAGAAACATTTCGAAGTTATCCAGAAACTAGTTATCTGAACAACAGAGGGGCTTTGGAGATCTTGACATTCGAAGGCAAGGAGAGAATCCCGTGTTGTGTCTTCTTGTCCCTGGAAGTGGATCTGTTCATTCTCAGGCACCATGATCCGATTCATATTGCTTCAAAACAGAGAAGGAAAGACCCGCCTTTCCAAAACACTTCTTGCCCGGAGTAAACCAATCAACATAGTTATGCATAATTCAACTGAACTATATCATTAAAAACATAGTAGCTTCTTTCCGGTGTAGGAATCAAATGGAACATCTGACTGGACTTTAGTTGATGTTGTTCCCCGAGCAACTGCAAGCTGCTGCTGACAAAGACAAGCATGCCACCAATGGGGCATGAGGGATGGAAATCAACTGTGGATATGTTGTGCGTGTTGGAATGGGAGGCTGGTCAACTTCCCCACTATGCTCTGCACACCCTATATATTCTTTCCCTTGAAAGTCAACATTAATCCCTCCTGGTAGAGCCCCACCAGGTTTTCCCTGTTGTTATTGGATAAATCCGTAGGTGTGGACACTAACCGATCTCCCTAGATCCACCTGGATCTATAACAAAGAAAGACAGAACACGACTCTTTCCCTAGATTCTAACCATTGAATTAAGTAGGAGGCAAGAACAAATAACGTACCTTATTATCGCTTCCTATGGTCTTTGTTGCTCCTGCTTCACTCCAGTGCTCTTGTGTTGCCAAGACCAAGACAACACAAACCAACCAAAGTGAAGAAATCACAATGTATTCAACAGTCAATCTATGTATATGATCAAGGAATTATACAATAAAGTGGAAATAGCTTTATGGGAAAGGGACATGCTACTGTATCATATTAATGGAAAGTAAAGATTATAACCTGAGCCTTGATGTCGCAAACTTCCTTTCGATGGCCCTTGGCTCTGACACACACACTTGCTCACTCTTTGCATGAAGAAGATCAACTCTTTTGGATGAACTTGTTGGAGTCTCCTAGTTGTTGTAGCTTCAGTCCTTCACACAATTCTTTCACCAATTCTTCAATGAATCTTGCTTAACCTTTTCCATGAGAATTATCTCAATATATAGGAGCGAATGAATTAGTTACTTGGATAAGAATGATCCCAAAATATTAGGGAATCCAGTACTAGGATAACCATTCGAATTCCAACCCATTCTTCTAGAAGATTCCTTTCTAGAAGCTTCGAGAATTCATCTTTTCCCTTGCTTTAGGAAGAGTTCGCACCCTAGCATTTCAACACAGTGCGAGAAGTCCGCACCTTGGCTTAAGGTAGCCTGCGAGAATGGGTCATTCTCACAGCCAAATATACTAGCAGCCTGGGAACTTGCTTCAAAAATGAGTTTTCTTGGAAGAGATGAAAGTAACTTTTCTCAGGTAAAAGTTCTTATGAAGAGCCTAAGTAAACCATCATCAATACATCATCATGACGACCAAAATCATGGGTAACACCTGTTATTGTCAAACAACCCCACAAATGCCTTTGCCACTGCATTGGGATCCATTGCTTTGCCCTGCCCTCTTGTTTCTCACTCGCAGAGAGTTCAACAAAGAGACAGACATTGTTATGTTCCCGATGACCCAAGAAAGTATCAAAATTAGAAGGTCCTCATCGTTCAGATGATGGCATTCTCAAGAAAGGTGGTTCCTTTGAGTACAGTGGTGGATATTCAGTGAATCACACCATTTCAGCGTTGTATTACTTGAAATATTAACAGCACGATGACCTATTGGATGAGGAAAATACATAGTTCGTGAAGTTAAACGTTCCTTGGATATGAGTGGAATGAGTGCACTAGTTAGCGAATTGGTGGATCCCCTGCTACTCAGATCAGACTCACACAATAGTCTTTCCTTGAATCTTTGTAATCCTAGCATTGAAGTGCGCCGAGGAGTCTACCGCAGATCAACCGAGCATGAGTGAAGTAGCGAAGGAGGAGGGATATGCATCATCAATCGCCCGTGATTCTAGACAAATAACCTAGAGGAAGAGAAGGCCAAGGACATTCATATATGGTTTTATGATCTCTCTAACTTGTAAAATCACAAGTGCACCTGAGGGGTGACCGATTAAACAAATTAGGCCAAAGAAAATATGTGCGTTCACATGCATAACTACCTGCTACATTATCGACCGAGATTGATTCCGTTCGTTAATTATGCCAACCCATCCTACAAATTTAGTAATTTAGTTTTCCATGTGTCGAACACAAATCATTCTGGCGATTTGCAAGATCTCATTCCTCTCCACAAAGCATGGCATGCCTTGCACTTCATTTTGTGGTTTTCCTTTGTACTTTCTATATGGATTATCTTTATACCAACGTTCATACTGCAATGATCTAGCCATAAATCGTATGTGAAAATATATTATTCGTGAGAAGTCTTAGGGAGGCTCAGAAACTATTTCTAAGTTGCATCTCCACGATTCATATTATGGGATGTTTCAGGGTTGACAACTACCCGCAGTAGCCTGTTATGGGAATCCCGCAACCAGTGCATTTGAAATGGATGTGTGTGTTCCATTTCTTATTCATATTCAGTATGGATATCTGGCCACGTAGAATTTGTTTTCTTTTACAGTTAATTGTGCCATAGGGGTATGATGTACATTAAGTGTAATTGTGCTTACTACCATTGATTTTTATTCAATGATAATTGGCCGCATGCTGAGGAGTAAAAAGGTCATTATGGTAATGTTATAAAACCCAGTTGATACTGTATATCCATGGTTGTATGCTCTAAGTTACAATGTGACGAAAACAAATCATGCCTCTTGGCGCAGTTGGATCTGAAACCTCCTACCCACACGGTTACCAGGCCATCTCGGGTTATCCTAGTCTTCAAGTCTATCCACCTGTTGTCGAGGTTAACGTTGTGCATCAGTCTTGGCTGGGCTCTTTTCATAATCATTTTTTTTTCTTAGTGTCAATTCCTTGGTATGTGGGAGCATTTCTTCTCTTATGTGTCAGACAAGATTGTAGAGAAAACCCTGTCTGTTGGATTGCACTATGGCAGCCATTCTTTCAGCAGTTGCAGTGATTAATTGTGCAACGAAAGGTGTATATGTGTGGTAAAAACCTGATTCAGGAAAGATCGCGGAGCCAAGGGAAAATCTTAGGAGAGAACGAATAATCAAATTTCAGAGATAGGGATGGGATTCAAGTTTGTCGCGTGGTTTTTATATGCTTGTTCTGAAGGCAGGTTTGTTGGAAATGATATAGAAGTGTTGTTGCGTGTGTTGGTTATTCCAATATTTTTTTAAATATAAAAAATAAAAAATCAAATGTATGTGTACAATGCATATAAAAAGAAGATCAATAAATGTGAGCCATGTACACAACCAGTGAAACAGAATAGCCTGCAACAACAGGATCTCTTAATTATTTCTTTGTAATGTCACCTTGCTTCTTTTGTCAGGTTTAAGTTGTTTTCATTGTGCTAATGTATTTTGAATGCAGGAAAAGAGACTATGGAAGTCAAACAACAACTGTTTTTATTTAGACAACATCAAAAGTTATCAAAATAATAATAATAATAAACAAACAATTGTTAAAAAAAAAAAAAAAATCGCAAATGGACTTTTCAACAAATTTCTGAAAACAATGCCAACACATGCTTCTATGTTTAAACGCTAATTGTTTTCCTAAAGTCACTTCAAGAACCAATCAATGATGGAATAAGTGTGCAACGACAACAGGTATAAACACATGTTACTTCTTTAATTTTCCGCATTTGTACTTAATCTCGCATTCTCTATTTTATGATGATCTCACAAATTTTATTGCAGGATTAGTACTAAGTTTGATTGCAGGAATGAAGACGCTAGCATTCCATGCCACAATGATTTTCAAGAATTTCAAAATGTTTCTGAAAGCATGCTTTACTAAAAGCTTGAAGGAGATAATTTTTTCATCGCACATGTCATGATGTTTGTCGTTGCACCACCATCTTTCATAAAACTAATTATGTCATGACATGATCATTTCCCTTTCTCTTTCCAAGCTTATTTGTCATCCATGTATTGAAGTCCACCTTTCATTTCCTTATCTATCATAACTTCACATACACCTATCTTTCTGAGTCACATGCATCTCTTTCCTATTTTTCCATTCATTTTGCCTTGCAAATAAAACCATTCAGTGCCCTTTTGACGACTACATTACCCTACTTTCTTTTTCATACACATTGTTTCTACTGAAATCTTTTCAGTTATAGTCATACCAATATTTTTACAAACTCGTGTTGACTAATGTGGGATTCCTTAAGGCCCACCTTTCAAACAAGTCTTGCCCCATAAACCTCAACACCTTATATGGGATATAGACTAGAGTCCATTTGAGTACCTAGAGGCTTGCATGCCTTAATGGAAAGTTCTCTCGCTAACAATCATGGGAATATATCAATGTCCCTTGATCATCAGATATTGCAAGTGGCTCAACATCAACTCATTCATTCGCACTTCGCAAGATGTACATCAGCTCATCAATGGTTGGTAATCTAATGACTTCTCTTCATGCTCGACATCGACACATTCATTCGCATGACTAGAATTGTACCATTGGGTTTCACAGCAGGTGAAGACTATACACTTTTCCTTGACTCCTCAGCAGTTACAACAACATGACTTCAGCTATATGAGAGTACTGTAGTTCCACTTTCATAATTCTTCTTTTCCATGATTCATCAACAACAGTTCAGATTCCTCCACTTCACACTCCTTGATCCAGCAGTGACAACAGTTGCAACTACAACAACAGTCACCTTTCACATGATCCTTCAGCAATGACATCTTCCATGCTCCAACAACATCAGCCATATTCCTATTGCATAGTTCATCAACATTTTGGGTAAGTGGAGGTATGTTGTTTTCTACTCTTTAATCACCATTTGGAAAAATCCCTCACCATGCTCCCTTTCCTTTTCACTTCTATGACTCATGCCATGTTGCATGAGGACATGAAACCAATTCAGTTGGGGGGGGAGGCAGGGAACTATATTCCCTATCATCACTCCATTTTTTCACTACCATTATTCCATTTTTCGTCTCATTTACCCTTTACCAACATTTTTTTCTTCCAATGATACTCTGCTGCACTTTGGTTCAGAAGCATTGATATACATATTGGCATGATTCAAAAATATGCAAAAAAGGATTTCTTATACTCAATGATGTCATTGATATCTTATCTATTCCAACAAGTAAATGGGTAAATTATTATCATAACAACAAGAGAGCAAATAACAAAATGAATGTTGTTTACACAAGAACCAACATTTTATTATCATAATAGCAAGAGAAAAAATAACGAAATGAATGTTGTTTACACAAGAACCAACATTCCCTATATTCATGGTTGTCACACAAGAACCAACCATAAGAAAATGTCAGCTTCTACTCATGTAAATCCCATCTTGGAAATATGCATTATCATCACTCAAAGCCAAAATTCAGATGCTAAAATTTCTTGAGAAGATCCATGCACAGTTGCACGAGGACATGCAACAAGTTCAGTTGGGGGGTATGTTGGGACTCAGAAATGTTGTGTTTCCATCCACCTTTCCCTTCATCATTCTTCACATTTCATCGCCCCATTAACCTTTCATGATACCATTTTCATAATTAAATATGGGTTTAACCTTATTATTTTCCAAATCATTTATTTTAATATTAAAAGGGAATTTGTGATTAAATATTAGAAAATTAACATGTTTTCATGTCTCAAAAATGTGTGAGCTTTGTAATGTGTGAAGGATTAATTCAAAAATACTTCTTGAATACTTCCTCCACCATTTCAAGATTTGAGGAGATAATTCAATCCTAATCCAAGGAGAAGATCATGGAGATTTGGTTGTCATATCTTATCCAAGATATATGAGAGATATGTGTGAGGATTTGAAGGGATTATATTTTGTAATAATGGGAAATGAGTTGAGAGAAAAGTGGATCTGTAATTATGAGATGTTTATCTCCTTTTCAAAGATCTCATGTATAAAAGAGAGTGCCCTCTCTTCATGAGAGGGAGAAGAATTATTATTATGTAGATTAAGGGGATAATTATTATGATAGGTTCTTGAGGAGAATTTTTATGATGTAGATTTGATTAACAAAGAGACTCCTTTTGTAAACCTACTCATTGAAGATTAATGCAAGTTTGAGTTCAATGATCTTGTGTCTCTTAGAAGTTAGCATCTGGTTATCTAAAGCTTCCATGTTGGCATCGACAAGGGCCACCGATCCAGCTTGGTAAGCTTATTGTAAATTGTTAGTGTAGATTTTAATTTCATGTATTTGTTATTTTGATTTCATGTTATTTTGTTTGATTTCACTATTTGAATTTGTTGCAAAGTGTGGTAATGCAGGAACAGTTGGATCTCCATATTTCACCATACCTGAGCTTTAATGGAGCATCCCACTTGTTAGTTTAGTTTATCTAGGAGATAGAATCAAAGTTCATCTTTTCTTTTCATAAGCCATCAATGAACATGTCCATCACCTAAGCAAGAGATTTTGTTTGTTTATGAGTTTTTCTTTCCAGCTTTCAAATTGTGTGAAGATTGTCATTTTTAAAAGTGTGTTGGTTTCTAAATGGTTTTCTTATCTAGATATACTAAACAAACATAGGAACCTATATGTTATCGGCACATATAGTGCATCAACTCTACTGATTACGAATCCTAGTTGATAATTTATGTTTGTTAATATATTATGAATATAATTGCACCAACAAATATACTTTTTTAGTCGAGGAACCAAAGATGAATCCTGCATAAATCCCTGGGACTGCTCCATATAGATCTCCTCAGAGACATCTCTGTGAAGAAATGCATTCTTCACATCCATCTGATGGAATTATCAGCCTTTGGTTGTTGTAATGGAAAGTACCAAACATATGGAATCCATCTTTGCTACTAGAGAGAAGGTCTCATCATAGTCAATGTCATACACCTACTGAAAGCCTTTGGAAACTGGTCTAGCTTTATATATACTAACCTATCCATCTGCTGCACTCTTAGTCTTGTAGACCTCACCTGACAATTTTCCTTCCTGAAGGAAAGGGAATCAGATCCAAATTATGGTTCTCGAGGAGGATTTGTACTCCTCCTGCATGGAGGATTCCCAAAAGGGATTTCCAATAGCCTCGTCATAGGACTGTGGATCTAAAGACTAAATCAAGAAGAGATGCCTAGGTGGCATTGGTTCAGTTGGAGTGAGTGCAAGAGGTGGCTACTTGAAATCAGATTGATTCCTCCTAATATCAACTGGACCGCCAACAATATCTCCTGCATCTTGAAGAGTAGTGTTCTCCCACTTGGGCCTCAGCTCTGTCTCTGCATTTGCATATGCATGCACTGACTCTGCAAATGACTATATTGACTCTGTATATGGATCATCTGAATCCTATGAATCATAACTCTCATCTAAAGAAGAGTCAACATGTGCATTCTCATCATCTCTGACAGGTGGAAGAACAAAAGTGTCTACATGTGGCTATTCAGGTACATGCGAGACACTTTTCTCAAATTGGACACTCCACTCAATGATGAGTCGGTTCAAGGAAATATCAATGATTTTGTATCCATTCACACCATCAAGGTATCCAAAAAATATACACTATTTTCTTTGTGGATCAAGTGCCTTCCTCTTTTCATAGGGAATCCTATCCCATGCATGTGAAATGAAAATACAGGAGTGGGTCACTTCCAATTTGAGGCCACTCTAAGCCTCATAGGGGGTCTTGACTCTTGTCCTTGACAAATCTATGAGGAGATATGTTTTGGATGTAGGTTGCACAATTAAGTGCTTTATCCCATAATATCTGTGGAAGTGAATTTGCATGTAGAATGCAATATGCAATCTCTTTTAGAGATCTATTTTTCCTCTCAGTAACTCCATTTTGCTGTGGAGTATTGGAAACCATGTGTTGCAACTAAATCTCGACCTCATGAAAAATATTATGTATCTCATGGTTGACATATTCTCCCCATTTATCTATTTGGATGACTTTTATTTTCTTTCCTAAATGTCCCTCAACAAGGGCATTGAAATCTTTGAGGTGTTGAAATACCTCTGATTTTTTCCTGCAAAAGAAAATCCATGTGAAGAGTGAGAAATTATCAACAAAATGTTTTGGTTGTGGAGCCTGATTATCTTCCTGATTTAGAGGTTTGTTTTAGCCATGCTTGGACCCCATTCCCTAACAGGGGGTGTGGGGGGGCTTACCCCCCCACAATTGTCACCAGGGGGGTCCATGGGGGGGTGGTGACAATTTTTGTATCCCCCCCTTGGCGAGGGATTCGAGGGAAGTGCCCTTGAAGAAAATTATTAGGAAACATTTCCTTGTAAAATATTGTAATTTCTTAGTCAATATGGATCGTTCATTATAAGGTCGCAGATCTGACGGTAGAAGTTATTTTAGGGATTTTTTACCTAGAAGGCAACCCTCTTTTATGAGGGAATTGTATTGTGATTTTGTATTATTGTGATTATTGTATTTTGAGAGAGGAGACTTTGAGAGAAAGAAGAGGAAGTTATATTGGGTGTGTTGTAGGTTGTACCCCTTCATTTTGTTGGATAATAAAAAGGAAGGACCTGGCAATTTCTTTGGTGGATGTAGCCCACACTAGGTGAACCACATATATTTGTGTCTCTATTGTATTGTGTATCTTCTATTTTTTTATTTCCTCATTTTTTTTATTTCTCTGCGATCCTATTTTTCTATCAACTGGTATCAGAGAGAAAAGTAACTCATAGGAAAAGAGGGTTCCTAGTTCGAGTGGGAACAATGGTGGAAGATGGAAAGTTTAGGGTTGAGAAATTTAACGGCCAAAACTACCAGTTATGGAAGATGAAGATGGATGATTATTTATATCATAAGGATATATTCCTACCCTTGGGAGGAATAACAAAGACGATGATGGCCATGAAGGATGGAGAATGGGATGTTCTTGACAGAAAGGCACTAGGAATGATACGACTGAGATTGGCAGCATCGGTGACTTTCAATATTTCAAAATAAAATACAACGAAGGAGCTGATGGATGCATTGGATAAATTGTATAAAAAAACCTCAGCATCCAATAAGGTATTTCTAATGAAGAGATTGTTTAATTTGAAGATGTCAGAAGGTGGGTCTGTTACAGATCATTTAAATGAATTTAATACGGTTACTAATCAACTAAGTTCTGTAAAAGTGGACTTTGATGATGAGGTCATGGCTATTCTAATATTGTTCTCATTGCCAAAAAGTTGGAATGACTTGTTCATGGTTGTAAGTAACTATATATCTAGTTCAAACACTCTAAAATTTGATGATGTTGTTGGTGTTATCCTTAGTGAGGAAATGCGATGGAAAAGCATAGGTGAGACATTAGGTAATATATTAAACATGGATAAATGTGGAAATCAAAAGGATAGAGAAAAGGGCTAAGAGAACCACGGGAATTCTAGGAATGTAAGATACAAATCCAGACCGGGAAAGATAGAGTGCGAGAATTGTGGGAAGAAAGGAAATCTGAAGAAATACTGCAGAGCTCAAAAGAAACAAAGAAATGGACAAGAGAAGAAAAACAAGGAAGCAAATGTAATAGGTGATGTGTTACAATATGCTTTGATTCTTTCAGTAGATAATATTTCTAAGTCTTGGGTAGTATATTCAGGGGCTTCATTTCATACCAGACCCCATAGGAAACATTTTCTAGATTATGTTCAAGGTGATTTTGGACAGGTTCATTTGGGTGATGATGCACCATGCAAAATTGTTGGAATGGGAAATGTACAAATAAAGAAAAATAATGGAAACCAATGGTTGTTGAAAGAGGTAAGAAATGTTCCATATCTAAGGATAAGTCTAATTTCAACGGGGCAGTTGGAAAGTGAAGGATGTATATCTATATTTATAGATAAGGCATGGAAGGTCACCAAAGGATCATTGGTGATAGAAAAAGGAGAGAAGTTAGGTACATTGCATTTATGTACTGGTAATACTGACTATTATATCTCTTTATCTTCTACATGAGTGGATACAACACCGTGGAATCATAGGCTTGGAAACATGAGTGAAAAGGGGATGTAGATACTTCAAAAAAGAAATTTGTTTCCAGATATTAAACAAATTGATTTGGATTTTTTGAGCACCGTGTTTATGGAAAATAAAAGAGAGTTATATTTCTTAGAATCGGAAAAGAAAATAAGAGTGAAAGGTTAGAGCATGTGCATAAAAGTGTATGGGGACCAACTCAGGTATGATCTCTTGGTGGCTCTCATTATTATGTTACTTTTATTGATGATGCAACTAGAAAAACTTAGGTTTATTGCATTCGACAAAAAACTGATGTTTTTTATACTTTTAAGAAATTAATGAAATCTTTGGTTGAGAATGAGATAGGAAAAAGGTTGAAGTGTCTCAGATCAGAAAATGGTGGTGAATACTATAGAAAGATGTTTGATTATTATTGTTCATACCATGGGATTCGTAGAGAGAAGACAGTTCCAGGAACACCACAAGAAAATTGTGTTTCAGAAAGGATGAATAGGACCATCATGGAGCATGAAAGGAGTATGAGATTGCATGCAGTGTTTCCCTTATAGTTTTGGGAAGATGTTGTAGATATTGTTGTTTACTTAATAAACAGAGGACCTTCAAGATCTTTGGATGGTGGAATTAGAGAGGAGGCATGGAAGGGTAAAAGGGTAATCTATTATATTTTGAAGACTTTCGGTTGTGAAGCATGTTTCCATATTGATAAAGAAAATAGAACAAAGCTTGAGGAAAAATCCAAGAAGTGTAGCTTTATTGGATACGATGTTAATGATTTGTTTATCTCTTATGGGATTATGAAAATCATAAAATAATTAGGAGTAGAGATGTCATATTCAATGAGAAGGTCATGTACAAGATTAGCTGTAGGAAATAAACAAGAAAAAGAAAAACCATAATACACAGTGCTTAATGAGATCACTGGAAAAAAAATTCCAAAGGTACCAAAAAATCAAAATGTACAACAACAGAATATACATGTACCTCAAACTCGTGAAAGTGTTGTTAGAAGATCTACCAGGTTAAGTAGACCCCCTGAATGATACTCTCCTTTATTGCATTATTTATTGTTGATTGATTCTAATGAACAAAAATGTTATGAAGAGAAAATGTAGGTAGACACTAAAAAGAAGTGGGAGAAACGCATGAAAGCAGAAATGGATTCCTTGGTAAATAACTAGACTTGGGACTTGGTTCAGTTTCCTACGAGATAAAGAGAATTTCATAATAAATGGCTTTAGAAGTTGAAGGAAGAATATGGAGGAAAAAAGTAGTACAAGGATAGACTTGTTGTAAAGGGGTTTGCACAAAAGAAATGTATATATTGTGATGAAATATTTTCTCCTATTCTTAAAATGAATTCAATTAAGACTATTTTAAGTCTTGTGGCAGTAGAATATTTTCATCTTGAGTAGTTAGATGTAGAAACAACTTTTATCCATGGGGATTTGTATGAAGAGATTTATATGCAACATCCACAGGGGTATGAGGTCAAAGGGAATGAGAATTTGGTATGAAAGTTGAAGAAGAGTTTGTATGGCCTAAAGCAAGCTCCAAGCTAGTGGTATTTGAAGTTTGACAGGTTTATCACAAAACAAGGTTATAGTAGATGCCATTATGATCACTGTGTTTATTTTAAAAGGATAGAAAATGGAAGCTATATTATCTTTCTATTGTATGTAGATGACATGTTGGTTGCAGGGTCTAATATGCAAGTATAAATGTACTCAAGAAGAAATTAGGTAATTCATTTGCGATGAAGGATTTCAGTGTTGCAAAGAAAATCTTTCGTATGAGAATAACAAGACACAAGAAAAACCGCAAATTGACATTGTCTTAGGGTGAGTACATAGAGAAGGTGTTGGAGAGGTTTAGAATACAGAATCAAAAACTAGTTAGTACACCTTTGGCTATCCATTTCAAATTAATTAAGGAAATGTGTCCCAAGACACAAGAGGAGATAAAGTACATGTCCAGGGTCCCTTATTCATCAACAGTTGGTAGCTTGATGTATGTGATGGTTTGCAAAAGACCATATATTGCACATGTAGTGGGAGTTGTGTGTAGGTATATGAACAATCCATATAAAGAACATTGGGAGACAATAAAGTGGATTATCAAGTATTTGTGAGGTACTTCTACTCATGCATTATGTTTTGGAGGTTCAGACACTGTTTTACAGGGATATGTTGATTCATATATGGAAGGTGATAAAGATAGAAGGAGGAGCACCACAGGGTATGTTTTTACTATAGGTGGAACAACAGTAAGTTGGATTTCAAAACTACAAAATGTTATTTCACTTAAAAAAACAGAAGCAAAGTATGTTGATGCTACAGAGACTAGTAAAGAAATAATTTAATTACAGAGGTTTATGGAGGAATTGGGAAAGAAGAAGGAGGATAGTAGGTTGTATTGTGATAGTGAGAGTGTCATTCATCTTGCAAATAACTCATCCTTCCATTAAATTAATAAGCATATAAAACTTAGGTACCATTTCATATGATCCATCTTAGAAGATGGACATTTGAAGTTGGAAAAAATACATACTAGTCAGAATCCTACAGACATGTTAACAAAGGTAGTAACCAAGGAGAACTAAGTTCCTGCTCAGTTTCAGTTGGTCTTCAAGCATGTAGGTGAAGATGAGAAATTTTCCATGTCTAAGGTGGAGTATATTCTAGTAGGTACACCAGTAGTGGAGTTATTATGATCATTCTCCAAGTGGGAGATTTTTGGTTGTGGAGCTTGATTATATTCCTAATTCATAGGTTTTTTTTCAGCCGTGCCTGGACCCCATTCCATAATGAGGGGATGTGGGGGGGCTTCCCCGCCAAAATTGTTTCCATGGGGGTCCAGGGTGGGCAGAGACAATTTTTATATCCCCCCCTTGGCTGGGTATTCAGGGGAAACGCCCTGGAAGAAAAATATTGGCAAACAATTCCTTGTAAAATATTGTAATTTCATAGTTAATAAGGACCATTCATTATAAGGTCACAGATATGATGGTAGAATCTATTTTTAGGGATTTTTTCCCTAGAAGGAAACCTTCTTTTATGAGGGAATTGTATTGTGGTTGTGTATTATTGTGATTATTGTATTCTAAGAGAGAATAATGTGAGAGAAAGAAGAGGAAGTTACAATGAGTGTGTTGTAGGTTGTATCCCTTCATTTTGCTGGATAATAAAAAGGAAGGACCCGAAATGTTTTTTGGTGGACGTAGCCCACACTGGGTGAACCACATATATTTGTGTCTCTATTTTATTGTGCATCTTATGTGTTTTTATTTATGCATTTGTTTTATTTTACTTCTTTGTGATCCTATTTTTCTTACAAAATGAGCATGTACCTTGCTTTACTAGTTGATGGATGTGGAAAAGGGCCCATTAGATCATTATGGATCAGATCTAAAGGAAAGGAATACTTTTGAGTCTTTCCTTTGTCAAATTTCTCTTGAGGGTGTTTTCCAAGAAAAAATCCCTCACAAATTACTTTGGAGAAGTGGATGTCAGGTAGACCATCAACCATTCCCTGCTTGTTAAGTTGTTGCATATATCTTAAATTTAAATGCTCAAACCTTTTGTGCCATATAATACTTCTTTCATCAGCATGGGTAAGTAGTAATGTTGAATCTGGTTCAATAAATTTAGAAAATGTGTAGAGACTGGATTGATGATTTACCTCACCGATAGAAACCCTGGAATTGGTTTTCATGTCATAGATATCCATGAATCAGGTGTGAATGTTAATCTCTTTCCGGTGCCAGAGTTTGTGATCTGATACATTGAGATAAGCTTGATGGAAAGTTTGGGAATGTGTAGCACATTCTTGAATCTTCTGTTTGTGAGTTCAATTCTTCCTTTGTCGGTGAACTCGACTAGAGAGTTGTCCCCCATCAAAATAGGAGGACCTTTGCATGAATCCAATGAAGATTTCAGTTATTTTGTGGCTTCCATGTGGTGTGATGCACCCGAATCTATGATCCAAGCATCAAGAGAGGAGTTGATGGAAATCAAATCATGGCTATCATTTCCTTTCTTTGGATTATGATCTTCTGGATTCTTCTTATTGGAACGCTCAGGGATGCGATCTCCAAGGATGTTTCGTTGAACTATTTGGGCCATTTGATCTATCTGTTTTTGCATACATGCAGATTCTGCATGGAATCCTTTATGAAAGTAAGTGCATTTCTCCTCTTTTCTTCCCTTTCCACCTTTGGATTCGAAGGCATCATTGAATGGTTTTGAGTACCCTTCCTTATTTGGATTTTCATGTGCTTTCCTTTTGTCTTTGTCTTTAGATTTTTTATTTTGATGACCAATACCATCATGTACAGTAAGTGCATGCTCCTTTGGGCCTTTTATTTTTTCCATGTTGATAAGCTTGTTCTTCTCTTGTGTCAAAGATTCAATAAAGACCTCAAGAGAGGGAATCTTCTAGGTGGCTACAAAGGTGAGCCTAACTGAATGAAATGTGGATACAAATATTAAGTATTATGGACCAAGTTTGGAGAGAATGGTGAGAACCATTTGTTTCTCCTCCTTAGATTTATCAACCCCACAATCCTTGAGTTACGAAAACAAATCTTTATATTTGGTAAAGAAATATTAGAGATTGTCAAATGTTTTTGGATCCAATGTGAGAAATTCCACCTTGAGTATGTGTCCCCTCATCTTGTCCTATTTTCCAAAAGTCCCATCCATGGTGGTCTAGGATTCAATGGGGGTTTTACAGGGGTGTATGTGAAAGAGGCGTTCAGGAGAAATGAGACTGCAAATAGTTCCAAACACTTCGTCCATTCGATTCATATACTTGGATTTTTCTATGGTTATTGTGGGTTCAATATCTGTGTCTAGGGTTAACCTGTATAATAATCTTCCTCGAAGATGCACTATCATATTATATTTCCATGCAAATAAATTGTACGGTGTAAGAATGAATTCTTTTGGAAATTCCATTTTTTCATTGTCTTCAATCTTTGGTACCTGCAAAAATAATCTGGTGTGTCTTTTTCCTAGCAATCCGTTGACACTAATACCATGTAAATGTGTTGAACCTGCACTTAATAGATCTAGCTAGTGAATGACATACACAATTTTCAAACAAAATATGAGAAAAGAGAAGCAGGAGAGTGTTATCACTGGAATTTCATTCGCAAATGGTTACAAGAATCCAACATCGCCAAAAAACTCATTAGTTCACTCATGGACCAAAAATGCATTTCCAAAAGGTCCAAAACTATACAACCAGTTATAAAATCAGCATGCACTAAGGCTACACAGGGAGAGCACACACATGCGCCATCCAGAAATGCAAGAAAAGTGCACATGCGTACGATGCGTGACTGTGGACGCAAAAAACCATGCACCCCTCAGAACGATGCATTTATGATATTTTCTAGCCTTCCACCCACTTCTGGTTCAACTTCCAAGTCGATTTGACATCCAAATCTTGGTTGAATCTGACTGGGGGGCTGGTCAAAGACCTAAGGGTGCCCTAAAGGGCCCCTTGTTCACACTAAGAACTAGTTACATAATGCCTCAAAACTATGCTATATAAGGAGGCCATGGGTGCACTATATTTTCAAGGAATTCATTTGTATTCTTATGCTTCTTATTTTCTCTTGGAGGATCCTCTTTCCTCATCAAGAGAATGCAAGCACCATTTCATTTAGTCATTCATATCACCTCTTGAGTGAATGTTCTTTGGATTCTCTTCACCATTTCATCCTAGTTTGTTATTTGTAAGAAGAGGTCAATCTTTGGGGGTCCAAGATCTCTCCCTTGGAGGAAGAGGGGACCCATATACCTCACTTGGAGGAAGAGGTGTTTTCTTTCCACTAATACAATACTTTCCATTGGTGGCATGAATGTTGTTTATTTCTTGTCCTAATGTCCTTATGCACTCTAGTTTAGCTTCTTTTAATGATCTTACTTTTGTTCTTTGCTTATCCTTTTATGTTTTATACTTCTAACTCTTTATTTCACTACTGTCTTTCCTAGATAACCCAAATGGGCTTGTAAGCCTCTCTATTTTGCTTATTTAGGTGACAAAAGAGACGCAACAGATTGGCGACTCCACTGGGGAAAGGTATCAATTTTCTCCCCCATTTGGGTTATTTTAGCTCTTCCTTTTTTTTATTTAACTTGTAGGAGCCATAACCGGCCCAAGCTGACCTACAGAAAGCCAAATTCAAATCTGAGTTGAGAGAATTTCATCCAAAATTTCTTTCACGATCGTGTAACAAGAAGTGCGCAGGTTTTATAACCCACAAGCACATCTTCCGAGCACGTGCGAGAAACCCACAGTGTTTCTCAGTGCCCTCTATGCATTGCACCCAAAATTCATTTTTAATCTACACATTGGTGCCCAATGTGCCTCTATCTACTCTGCAACCCACGCATCTACCCAGAAAATCAAATATTGTAAGGGTTTTTGTGATTTTTTGAAGGCCCATAGCCTTCTAAAAATTGATTTCATGTAGATTGTAATATGCACCACACTTAGATACCCTCTCCATATGAAGGGATTAGTCAAAACATAGGCACTTAGGGGGTTAAAATAATTATTTTTCCTCTTTTTTCTTTCATTTGGCCACATGGATGGATTGCTTTGATTAAAATTTTAAGTTGGAATCATTCTATATCACATATAAAACTTGCATTGGGACCAGAAATTGGATATCAATCGTTGAATATGCTCTTCTCTCAAACCCCAAAACGATCTTGAGAATCAGAAAGAGATTGAGGGAAAATTTCATCTCCCTTAAAAAAGACAAAATCTTTAGGAGAGGACAACAACCCCCTCGAGACTCCTCTTAGTTCATTTTTTCAAACACATCTTAAGATTGTAAGGGCCCATACATGCCCACATGCTACAAATATAGGATAGTGTTGGAATTTTACTTTCTTAGATTAAATCACTAGGGAAGTTTAAAGGTTTTGTAACGGCCCATACATGCCCACATGTCCACAATCTAGGATAGTTTCAAAGATTTCTTAGATTAAATCACAATAGGGAGTTAAAGGAATAGTAAGGACCCACATGTTCACATGCTAGTTTCCTAGGGACTTTAAAATTCCGCAAGGTTGTACCAATGACACATAGTAACTTGGGTAATCAAGACTTGTAAAGGACCAAGCGAAGTCCACATGCAGCAAGATGACACCTAAATTATTAAAAAAATGTCACACTTTCACTTGTTCACACACAAAGTTCACCAATAACTCACATAGTTTTATCTAGAAATCGTGGAGGTAGAAGTAAGTTTCCTCCAATGGGATTCCGAAACGCCCCACCTTTTTTCTTAACAAAAACTATCCACTCCCACTTAATTTCAACGAGGTTTTTTCACACCCCCAACCTCTCAAACAACCACACCTAAAATATTTCTAAAAACTCACTAAGTTTTCCTCCACAAGAAGTGCCAAAAGAAGTTTTTTAGTCTAGGTAGGATTTTGGGGATAGGCATCCAAATAAATCCCCGTTATCTGGTTCTCACATCTTTAAACAATAGAAGTTGTCAAATAGTGAGCTTTTAAATCCTCCAAGTCAAGTGTTCCTAACACCATAAGGCAGGGAGATACCCATGAAGGGTTGAAGGCCGAGGTCTGGTTTTTTTGTGAATCCCCCCTTGAGGCACCCACCTCTTGGATGGGATCCATCCCGTGACCCATTTCTGAGGCCAAAAATATAAATGTCGCACTTTGACCGAGGTACCTAGTGACCAAATTTTAGGACATCTACCTAGGTGGAAATTGTGCGCTATAGTTTCACCTTGATCGGATTTTTTATGGATATTGGGAAATATTGCCAGCTCTTTCGAGATATGAACCCTCTACCCCTCATTATAACTAATTACTTCATCCTTCACTAGTTCCTCTTACAGTGGCTTCAGACCCCACTATCGAGTGCTATTGGAAGGTCCAGTTCTATTTGAGAGGAAGGATGTTACGTCTTTTAGGACACGAGCATTTTTTTTTCTTTGTTCTCCCATGCAGAAAAAAACCACCTACCCACATATATTCTTATATATCAATTAATTTATGTATGATGCTTTTGTGATTACATGTGATTGTGAATTATATCGTGAAGGTCCAAAAATTATAGCAAAGGCTCTTGTTCATTTATTTTTCTCATCACCCTTTGCACACATCCACTTAACTATTCAGACATCATAGGGGAACTACAGAATTCTCGTCATTCCAGACACTTGCTAAATCTCCCTCCTCTCCTAGGGGAGTTCCTAGTCATTCCCACTCATCGGTTTCACCTTCTCACACCCCTGTGAGTGCTAAAATCTTGGGATCAGCATTGCTCGGTTCCACTTTACTTGGGTCCACTTACCAAGGTCAACCATCCACTCGCTCACCTTTACACAGAAGCGGGGGGCCAACTTCTTCTCAAGGGGGAAGTATAAACCCACCTAGTCCCCCTCAAGGGTCAGGTACGAAAAACACTCACACCATGGCTGGAACTAATCCTCCGCCACCACCCCAAATGCCATACTTGGCTTCCCTCAACATACTGGATCTGACTAAAATCACCAATGATCCTATATTGAATGACCCCACATGGCCTGCAATGCCTACAAAACTGCCTTCATACATCCCCAAGTTTGAAGGAAAATCGGGAGACGATCCTGCCAACCATATCATGACCTTTCACTTATGGTTCTCTTCAAATAGCATCATGGACGACTCTATTTGATTGAGCTTATTTCAACACACACTCACTGGCCCATCAGCCAAGTGGTATGTAGAAGAAAAATCTGGATCCCATGTAACCTTTGAATCCTTGGCCAAATCATTTTTGACCTTCTTTCAACTACCCATTCGTCATGACAATGGTCTTGAACTACTCTCAGAGTTTAAACAAACCTCTACCATGCACATTGCCGACCACATTCACGAATGGCGTTGGCAATGTAGTCTCTGCAAAGCTGAAGCTACCCCACAACAATGTGTCAATTGGTTCCTCACATCACTTGTTTCCCTCCTTGCCAAAGATATGGCCGCCACCTTCCCCCAATATGAAAAAGAAGCCATCAACAAGGCCCAATAGTTTGAACTCATTTATTCATAGTCAATATACTTATATACAGTACTACCTGACACCCCAAGACCCATGCCACTTGGACAAGACAAACCAGGAATGTCTCACTCAACGGATGGATTGATTGGTACCACTACACACCACAATTCACACCTCCAACAACCACCTGTGTATGGAACACCTCAATATCCACCAGCATATGGCAGATCCTCTTATTATCCTCTACCCCCTTATCAACAACCATACCCTATTTCCCTCCCTTCACCCATAAGTGGACCCCTGCCAACACCCATTATGCGCCCAACTATTCAACCTAATTATGGGAACCTCTCTACTACCAATTATACCCTAAACACTATTGAAAGAACCACGCCTTCCTATGCACCCTATGAATCATTACCATAGCAAAATCCATACTTTCCATTTCCTGGTCCTCCCCAACCCATTATTTCACCACAAGGACAACCACATGCTGGGGTTAATTTTGTTCAACCCTCTCCTGTTCAACAATATCAAAATTTTGAACAGTTGAATATGTCTAATCTGGCCCATCAGTCAAACAATGCCAAAAAGAAAGGAAAAAAAAGAAACAATAATCCTGAACCAGGATGAAACCAGAACCAACCCCAGCAGAACCAACCTGCTGGGAGCAACCAGAACAAGGGGAACCAGAACCCCCAAGGGAGAAATAACAACAAATTCCAAGGGAAGAACAACAACAATATTTAGACAAACTTTTGTTGTGCCCTTTACGGTGAGTATGGCCATTATACTCATTATTGCCCCCAGATTGTGGAATTCAAACAGATGAAAGAATATGGAAGTGGACCACATCCCCCACCTCCACCTACTCCGCAACAGGTCCCACAACAATATGTGCAGCAACCACCTCCTGTCATATAGAAAAACCCCATCCCACACCAAGGGGTGATGAACACTCAACAGGAGGTACATCCTACCCCACCCCATATGGGACAATATCCAAACCTTGGAAATCCTACGGATCACACTATCCTCCTCACCAGCGAGGAAGAAATACTTCTACAAACATGCAGTCGTCAATACAACGTACCCCCTGACTATGTTCCCACTACCTCGGACACAACCCCAACCACAACTAGACCACCTTTGATGATTCCTCGCCCTAATTCCAATCCCACCCTTCGCATCCCTTGCATCCCATTACGATGGAACGTCTACAACCCTCAGGCTCGAGCAACACACAAGTATAGCCCGGTTGATGACTTGGCACAATCTCCTGCTTCCATGTCATTTTTAGAAGTCCTTCAGACCTTTCCTACACAACGGAAGTCATTAATTTCCTCCGTGGGGGAAGTCGACCCCGTCGATACTTGCCTCATCACCTTCGAATTTGATAATGGGGAACCACGTCTCCCTGCTCTGGTCGCTTTCTAAATACCAATTAAAATTTGAAACATCACAGTTCATCGTTGCATTATTGATGAAGGTGCATCCACATGCATCATGTCCAAAACTGTATGGTAGAAACTTGGCTCCCCAAAGCTTATACCATCTTCCATCACTTTGAGAGATTATGACAGACAACCATCCTCTCTTGAAGGTCTCTTCCAAAATGTCTTTGTTGAACTCAAGGACAAAACTATCCTCATCGACATTGAAGTTATCGACACTCCGCTCGATTACAACATCTTGTTTAGACGTAGCTACATGTATGTGATGAAAGCTGTGGATTCTTCTGTGTTTCACATAATGATTTTCCCCCACAATGGGAAGATCGTCACTATTGATCAAGTATCACATTACGAGCCCAACCCTTCCTCCAACATCGATAACATCTTACCTCTCGTTCACACTAATCCTCATTGAGATGGGTCCCAGAATTTTCAAAGACTCATCCTTACTAGGGACATACCATGGAGCACCCTCGCTCACACATCCCTTAGCACAAGTATGTGTCATCTCATCCAATGGAACATACACTGAAGACACCCTTCCTCTCATAGAGGCCTCATTAGTATTTGACGTCCCACTAGTCGCAGAGCTCCTTCCTCAGGAACCCCTTGAGAATCCGCCTAATCCATCTGTTCTCGATTACACCCTCCCCCAGGGCCATATCCCAGTTTTGGAGACAGTCCCCCAAGCCATCACCCAAATCCCCTTCTTCTACCCTCCACCAAGCATACAATCATTCCAAGTAGCCACAATGCTTACCCTCCCAAATATGGTGTTTGCAATTCTAGTATGGTATCTACATCTGCCTGAGATGGTCCCTCAACCATCCCTCCCTCCCCAAACAGAAGGAATCTTAATGTAGATTCCAATACTTAACCCCACCATCCGACCCACACCCCCACTCACTAGCACCCCTGCTACAACTGGGGGAAAACGGAAGAAGACAGAGCCTATTACTCCACTTCCACCGCGAGTTTATCCTTCTTGTGCACTGTGCGAGAACGATGGCCACCCCACTAATAAGTGCCCATCCATCCTAGAGATATGCAATCTAATTCAACGCCCTTGAGCACCACCATCACTCATGAGTTTATCCTTCTTGTGCACTGTGCGAGAAAGATGGACACCCCACTAATAAGTGCCCATCCATCCTAGAGATATGCAATCTAATTCAACTCCCTTGAGCACCACCATCACTCGTCGCTTCATCCAGTACTGTCACTATCTTTCCTTACACAAGTAGAAAAGGACTGTGAACCAAATTCACATGTGCCATCTATTCAGAATATGGCCATTATACACACCATTGTCCAGTGTTACCTCAATTCCGACAGACGGTAATAACAGTACGCCATAGATTTTAGCAAGAACCCACCCCATCTACATCATCCCCAACACATGTCACAGACATCCATTATGTCACAACCTCAGTCAATGAACATATGAGGTGTCCTTTCTCTCTATGCGAATCACTTGATAATTTCACATATCAATGGCCTATGATAATTGAATACAGGCATCACCAAATGGAGCTTATTCAAAACCCTACACCCCCCCCTCTAGCAGAACTAGTGAGTACCCCTATCCCATCACTTGATGTGGTTCATATCTTCTCACCCGAACCTGAGGCCCTCCCTACTCCCCCATGGTTCCTGGATGATTTATATGAGGATTTTCCCCCAAATCCCCCCAATTCGCCAATTCATTTCCCCATGAAAATTCTATGCCCAACTACCATTTTCAACCCACAGTATCTTGATATTTGGTTTATGTCGAGCAAACCATCGCAATCCCCTTGCGTTCCCCCCCATGCTTCTTTACCACAAGAAGAAAACTACAAGGTGACAATCACCGATGTCACTCCTCTAGACCCCATATATTCTCAATAGTTCCACTACGATGAAGACATCCTCGAGGAGTTAACTACCACTGATTGCCCATGGGATGCACTCCACCACAAAGCGCTCTTTCTTTCACAGGAAGCCTTCACGCTTCCTAACCAAAACCCTATATATGCAGTGGAAACCAAAGATTCTCTCCCATCGGGGCATATAGATTGGTTCAATAACCCTATCCATGCCTTAGATGCTTTTGAAGAAGGCAATATGACCAATATTTCCCCCACCATCAAAATTAATATTTCCATCAAATCTGGAATCATAGAGGAAATCACCATTGGTGTCTCATGCTCTCCTGAAGAAATCACCACCTACAAAGCTCTTTTCCAGGAATACCGGGACATTTTTGCCTGGTCATACACAGAGATGCTTGGCCTTGATCCCTCTATTGTCAAACATTGTATAGACACCTGGCTTGATATCACACCTATCCATTAAAAAATTCGTCCGCTACACCCGTCCAAAGCAACGACCATCAAGACCGATATTGACAAATTACAAGTTGTTGGGTTCATCTACCCCATCGCCTATACATCATGGGTCTTCGACCCCGTCCCTGTTAACAAAAAATAGGGCACCATCCGTTTCTGTATAGACTTTCGTGATCTCAATCACGCTTGTCCCAAAGATATATTTCTAACGCCCTTCATCAACCAAATTATTGATTATTGCGTTGGCCACGAGGCTCTGTCCTTCATGGACAATTTCTCTGGCTACAACCAAATTCAAATTCACCCAGCTGATCAGTACAAAACCACATTCACTACCCCCTGGGGCACCATTGCGTATCGTGTCATGCCTTTTGGACTCAAGAACACTGGAACCACTTTCCAACGGTCCATGACATACATCTTTCATGATCTGACTCATATCATCCTCACATACTTGGACGACCTCACAGCTCAATCCAAGAAATGCACTCAGCATCTTGATGATCTACGAATCATCTTCCACAGGTGTCGCCAGTACAACATAATCTTGAACCCCCTGAAGTGTGTGTTCTACGTCACTGTTGGGCTCCTCCTTGGATTCATCGTTTCCGAACCTAGCATTACCGTGGACCCCCTCAAATTCCAAGCCATCATAGAAATTCCACCTCCTCGGAATTTATGCCAACTACAGAGCCTACAAGGCAAAGCTAACTTTCTACGACACTTTGTCCCAGATTATGCCACTCATGCACATGACTTCCTTCTCTTTCTATGCCAAGAAATCCCATTCCACTGGGATGAACATGCCCAAACCGCTTTTGACGATCTTAAAGTGGCACTCTCCAACGCCCCGTTGATTAGTCCACCCGACTATAACCGCGACTATATCCTCTATATATCGGCCTCAGTCATCTCAATAGCAGGAGTTCTTGTCCAACTAGGGGATGATGAGCATGAGCATGTAATTTACTACATTAGTAAAAATCTTTTAGGGAAACCCTTGAAATACAATCACGAAGAGAAACTATCCCTTGCAGTTGTCCTTGCAATCGAGAAACTGCGCCATTAAATTCTGCCTCAAACCACCAAAGTCATAGCATATTCCAACTCCATGCAATACTTGCTCAGTCGCCAACAAATTAATGGTAAATTTTCCCGATGGATCGTCATCCTTTAGGAGTATGACCTTGAATTTTCAACACCCAAGAGCAAGAAATCCCTCATCCTCGCCAAAATCATCATGACATTTCCCTCCGATACTACCAGTACCCCCATCAATACCGACTTCCCTGACGAACATCTCTTTTACATCCCCTCGAATGACCCTAGGTACGACAATATTCTCGTCTACCTCCGAACAAAAAAATTCAGAAACCACCTCTCTTGAGACAATTGTAGATGTATTCGTCACCAAGCTCCCCGCTACCTCCTTATCGGTGATATCTTATATCGATGAGGGGTCTACACTGTACTCCGCCGATGTTTGACTATCAATGAGGTCGATCGAGTCTTGAACGACTGTCACAGTGGCGCCTGTGGGGGCCACATCTCAGGGATGTCCACTGCTCAGAAAATCATTCACGTCGGCTACTTTTGGCCCACCTTATTTCACGACTGCATCCATGCAGTGAAACGATGTGACAAATGTCAGCTCTATGCCCACAATGCACGAGCACCACCAACTCTTCTACACCCAGTCATCACTACAGGCCCCTTTTGCAAATGGGGCTTTGACTTCATGACTTGCAACCCTCCATCTAGAAATGGACAAAAATACATTGTTGTTGTAGTCGATTACTTCACAAAGTGGGCTAAATCCATGCCTACCTTCAACAACACCGCTAACACTGCAACGCATTTTTTCTTTAACCACGTCATCTCCTACTTTGGATTCCCCCTACAGTTAGTCTCCGATCATGGGAAACACTTCGAGAATCATATTTTCATCGAACTCTCTACTAGGTTAGGCTTCTCCCATGAGTTCGCCTCCCTGTACTACCCTCAGTCCAATGGACAAGTAGAAGTGGTCAACAAGGTCCTCAAGACCATGTTGTAGCGCATGGTAAACAAACATAAGACCAATTGGCACCTTATGTTTTTTTCCTCAATGTGGGCTTATCGCATGACAAACAAAACTGCCATTGGTTTCACACCATTCCATCTAGTCCATGGGGTTGAGACCACTCTCACCATCGAATGCGAAATCCCCACATTACGCACCGCTATTGAGCTATTACCCGACATTTCTCCGATGGAACAACGTTTTCTAAACTTAGAGTCATTGGATGAAGACCGTTGGTCTTCATTATAGCACAATGAGAAAGCTAAAAGAGATCAAAGGCCACCTTTGATCGCCATGTCAACCTTCGGTCATTTAATGAAGGTGACCTCATCTTTGCTTACGATATCACTCACGATACCCTTGGCCATGGAAAGTTTGAATCGTTATGGCATGGACCTTATATCATCCAACATTGCCTCACTAAAGGCGCATACATCCTGGCCTCCCTCGAAGGTCACCCTCTCAAAGAACCCGTCAACGGGTTCTACTTAAATAAATTCTACGCCTGAGCGTAGCCATTCTACACTAGGCTTGTTCTTTTTGTATGATTTTTTAGAGTTTTTAGTCTTCTTTTCCATGCCTTACATATAATCCACTATTTGTGTTATTGACATATGCCTCCTCCATCAGCCTACCACATCGGTTACACCGATGGAGCTAGTCATTGGACACAGAATTGTGCTTCGGCCACTTGGGCCCTCTATTCACCCTCACATGAGTTGCTCCACTCCAACGACATATGCTTGGGTTCAACAACCAATAACCAAGTAGAGTACACAACCGTCATTGGCCTCCTCACTGAGGCCAGCCATCACCATATTCGTTACCTTAGCATTTTATTAGATTCCCAACTGGTTGTCCTCCATCTCAACAATGTGTACCATGTCCATGATCCTTGCCTCTTTTGCAAATTCCTGCAAGATAGACTTTTATCTCGACATTTTGATTCCATCACATTTACACATATTCCAAGACAATTTAATCAAATAGCAGATAATATGGCTAACCTAGTGTTAGATTAGCATTTATCACATCAAGATACCCATACGCATAAATAAATCATCAACAGTCTGTCAACAGCGTATAGATTAGACAACATCAAAAAGCATTAAAAAACATCAACACAAGTGAACACCACAAAAATCCAAAAAATTTATATCCATATATATATATATCAGTCAAGGTGTCATCAGTGTTTACAAAAACTAGTACATCAAGTACAACATCCGTAGGTAGGTAAACCACCTTACCCCTATAGATACAAAACAATGCCACACCACCATATAGAAAATGGCCTCACTAGCCTATATAGATACAAAAAAATAAACAAATACAAGGGCACTCATGGCACCTCTAGAGGTCCACCACCTGGCCCTCTCTCTAGAGGAGGGGCCCCACCAGCTAGGGGTCCCTCAGGTCTCGGAGGCAGTCACCTAGTCATCGCTTCCCCCACTACAACCGCTCTCTGAACCATGGTCTTCCATGCCATCAGAACCCCCACACACTGCTCTAGGACCCCCTCGTCTAAGATCCGTGACCACATTCCCTCAAGCACTCCCTGTAGTACTGCCTCCAAACAACGATGAATATCCTCAAAATCTCCCCCGGCCTCTGCTGGCAGAGCATGTGGTGGCCCTGCACTGGGGTCATCAAACCAGCGTTGCCTGGTCGCTCTCTCATCTTTAATAGGCCTCACCCCAACATCATCTCACCGTCGTCTCTCTCTTTCCTGGGGCTCTCCCTGAGGAGGTCTCATTGTCCCTTGACGAGCAGATGCTCTAACCAACTCAACCTTGTGTCCGCGAGGTTCGACATCTTCACACACAACAAACAATTGGTAGCATCAGCATCCATCTATACATAAAAAACATGCTATACTATCTAAATATCAAACCATCAAATATCACATCATACCTTTGTGGTCGAACACCTCTCCTGGGGGTAACACCATCTCCAGATCATTCCAGAATTCCACCCTACAATATGGATATCGCAGTATGATCTGTGGCATCTGACACCACACTTGTGCAACCTCGGCCATGAAATAGTGGCCACCCTCACCACCACCGTGAAGAACCGGGATTGTTTCCCACCGCCTTAGTTGCGGCTCTTGCACACCAGGTGCGCCCAACAACACTCTAGGGAGAAATATCAACACCCTCTCCAAAAACCATGCCACCAAGATAGACCCAAAGGAAAACTCCCCCGAGTTAGCAACACGACACCTGTCAAGCTACCCTACCATCTTGGCATGGAGCATCAAGCCCCAGGCAAAATGATCGCTCGCCAGTGCCCTATCCATAATCCTCATCTGACCTCCACTGATCCGGTGAGTCGCAAGAGACCCGTAGACTCTCACGGTCATTGTTGCCACACAATGATGTACAAGAGCATCCATCACCCCAATACTAACCACGGATATCGACATAAAATTCTCCCCCGAACAATATCTCCAAGCTAAGACAACCAACTGCCCATCCCCAGGTACTACGGCCTCCGTCGGTAATGGGGTCCCCCGAAAAGGGATCCCAGTCAGAAAATATACATCCTCCACCACAGTGAAGGATAGATGTTCACCCCACATCATAAAGCAGTGCAAGTCAGAGATTGACATTCTAATAAAAAACTGCAAGAGGTACTCCTGTGCCCACACTAGCGAACACTAAAAAAACTTCAACAACCCACAAGCTGCCAAAATATCCTAGACTGTCGGCTCCTCATCCCTCACTTCCTCCCTCAAGCGTGCCCAATCTCTCTCTCTCTCAAGTGAATCGGCATAGTCCCAATGATCACCTGCGTCCACATATACAACACTTGATTAGCTATCACAACCCATAAAAACATCAAAATCTCCAAAAAAGATAAGTTTTTACATGCTCCATCTTTTCCTCAAAAGCGCGGTTGTTTTTCCCCACAGGCACACACACATGTGTGCCTGTTCATCCCCCAGTCGCGCAGTCAGGCGTGAAAGTTGGCCATATAGAGGCACATTCATACGCCTTTGTCACACATACAGGCGCGCATCATAGCATGCATGTTCACTACACAGATGTGCACGCATGCACAACTTTTAGGAATATAGACGCGCATGCCATGCACGCCTGTTTTCCCCATTAGGGCGCCCCTGTGCCACAAAATTCTCGATCGCCAGCACACTGGGGGGGCCACACCCACCAAACTCCCTGTATGGTCCTTCGTACAGGCCCTTCCCAAAAACAAAACCCTAATTCTATGTAGGAGGATACAACAACTAACCTGAAGCTTGTTGATCTTGAATCGACTGCCTCGATCTCCCAGAATCTCCAAATCTCCTCTAAACTGGCTTGTCCACTCAATAATACAACAGGTACAAATAAGGTGGCATTGTGGGCCCTCCAGCTATATATAGTCCATTTTCCAAACTTCTAGACTCAATTCTGGGAGCTCCTGCCGTCTGTTCTTCGATCCGTCTTCAACCACAGGATCAGGATCCCATCACCTACACAATTCCATTCCCCAGGCTAATTTCCATCCTCAGCCCCCAGGGGGCATTTTTCTCATCTGACACTCAGGTACGCATGCTTACATTCACCTATTATTGAATAATTTTTATATGATCTTTCTCTTTAGATATTTTTCACGTTGGGTATTCGGTTTTCATGTGTGCAGGTACTTGATCATCATACGTCAACAATCTCCCTTCAGGTATATCATTGACACTGACATGTAGTCATTCCCTCTGAATATCAAATTGCATATCCCAGTGACACCCACCGATATTTGCCTCTAGGATCCTTCTGTCCGACTCTGTATTACTTTTACCTCCACTGCATTTCAGTACTATCACCCGGTAGCACCCTCCCCCACATGAATTGTCCCATTCATAGTTCCCCTTGGCACTTTGACACTCATGTTGTTTTCACCCCCTAGAGATGGGAATTCCAATAGTCTTACACATCATTGAGAACCAACCACATACTCCTTCTCCTCATTATGCTAGCCTACCCAATGGACTCATAGGTTACTTCATCACGATTCTATTTTAACTACACCCCCACAGTATCATTAAACATTCATTTTCATCCACCGTCAGTTTTCCCATCTACACATTGTCCTCCATAAATTTCCCTAAATACAGAAACCCACCTATGAGGCCCTCACCCTCCACTTGTTTCCCAAACAACTTGTGTCATCATCGACCAAGCCATATTACACTGGAGCACCCATTTTTGTATCTGCACAATCATCCCAACTCATTCTTTATTCTTTCAATAATTGTACAAAACCTTTTCCCTGCATTTATATAGCTTTATGTTGTCACCTTTAGTGACCTTCCTTTTTCTGTAAAGAAACCCTTGTCACCCTTGGTTGGGGCATTTTTCAATTCCTCTCATCAATGAAATTATCCATAAACCCCAAGTATCTTACAGTCCACACACCTTTTTGATCTCCGTGTTTGTCCATTTTTTCGTCTAGTCATCCCCCTGGCGCTAGATTCTATTTTACGGTTGCTGCCACTTTGCATATCTCCCCAACCAAGGGCAGTCTTGAGTCTCACCGCATCTTGACTTCGTCCATGTTCCCCATCAGTTCCTGATCTCATCTAGTGGATTTTAGGAAGCCCTTTTGCTTCTTGGAGTCGTGTCTCCCTTTCTAGTGACATCAACATGGCTTCCAGAAGGGCGACAATATCTTGACTCTCATTACCTTTACAATGAGGAGTCTTGGACAACACAGGGAAAACCACCATTGTTCTCTGACGTCGTTGACCCCCATAACATTTGACTTCAACACTATCTCATGTTACGATGGGTCTTACTTTGCAACTATTGCAGTTGTTTTTAGCCGATGACCTCAGAAATTTGATAGGCTATCAATGCATGTGAATCATTGATACCTCTTACAGGTATCATCGCCTCTTTCTCGACTTTTTTCACCATCATAATTGTTCTGTTACATTATCAAACTACCCCAGAGGGCGTTGCAGTTATCTACATCAACATACAGCTTCAGTTACTGTCTTACACATTTTTGAGTTATATGAGACGAGCATGGGGCATTCCCGCCTTATTTGTACACAGTTTTATTTTTTACACCTTGCGAAAGGTTTGGGTCCTACAGGTTCCCCTCTCCCTCCAACAGGTCTCTCTTGATACTCTCATTATCTCTCTTTCTTACAATGGTACTCTCAGTAGAAGAAACATTGATGTATTTCGGCTATATGTATGCTCCTAACCTCACACATCAAGGGGCATTTGTTATCACTGGAATTTCGTCTGCAAATGGTTACAAGAATCCATCATCACCAAAACACTCATTAGTTCACTCATGGACCAAAAATGGATTTCCAAAAGGTCCAAAACTATACAACCAATTATAAAATCAGCATGCGCTAAGACTACACAAGGAGCGTGCGCACATGCGCCATCCATAAATGCAAGAAAAGTGCACATGCACACGATGTGTGACTATGGACGCAAAAAACTGTGCACCCCTCAGAATGGTGCATTTATTATATTGGTCGGCCTTCCACCCACTTTTGGTTCATCTTCCAAGTTGATTTGACATCCAAATCTTGGCTGAATCCAACTGGGGGGCTAGTCAAAGACCTAAGGGTGCCCTAAAGGGAACCTTGTTCACACTAAGAACTGGTTATGTAGTGCCTCAAATCTATGCTATATAAGGAGGCCATGGGTGCACTATATTTTCAAGGAATTCATTTGTATTGTTATGCTGCTTATTTTCTCTTGGAGGATCCTCTTTCCTCATCAAGAGCATGCAAGCACCATTTCATTTAGCCATTCATATCACCTCTTGAGTGAATGTGCTTTAGATTCTCTTCACCATTTCATCCTAGCTTGTTACTTGTAATAAGAGCTCAATCTTTGGGGGTCTAAGAGCCCTCCCTTGGAGGAAGAAGGGACCCATATACCTCCCTTTATCTTTGGTGTTTTCTTTCCACTAATACAATCCTTTCCATTGGTGGCATGAATGTTGTTTATTTCTTGATCTAATGTCCTTATGCACTATAGTTTAATTTCTTTTAATACTCTTAGTTTAGTTCTTTTCTTATCCTTTTATGTTTTATACTTCTAACTCTTTCCTTCAATGTTGTCTTGCCTAGCTAACTCAACTGGGCTTGTAAACCTCTCTATTTTTCTCATTTAGGTGACAAAAGAGACACAACAGAGAGAAAGAAGTATAGAAGAATTCTCATTGACCAAATAAATGAATGATAGTTTACACATGATATACTATGTATAACTCAACTAATTCGCATTGGAGGAGAATCCAATGCACCATAGTGGTGGTATAGAGTGATCTTGACACACACCAATAATTACAGGAGTAAACTGCCACCTTTTCTAGTCTCTCGGGCAGTTACATGAGTGAACTACCACCTAGTATGAGTTAACTAGTATCCCAGTCTTTAGTTAACTCACTGAAACAAAGTGAAGTGAGGAGGAGATCATGGAATCATGCGTAATCCGATAGTCTAGTGATAATCCCAAGGACAATGCACATTAGTTGGTGATGATCCCAATGTTGCATGGTGATGATTCCAATGTGGCATCTAGACTCCACTCAACAGATCAAACTGAAGTGTGAACTTAAGAGAATATTATCCTAGAGGAATATTCCCCCTAAATTATAGGAGAATAAATAATAACTAATAAAAATAGGAAAAACCTTAAAAAAAAGAATTCCTAGGTGTGTGTAAAGTATCTGCAATAATTTCCATTATAACTCCAAATAAATTTTGTTTCATTTCAACATAAAAAAACAAATCACAATTCACCTTAATTAGAAATTGATTTTTTTGTTTTTTTGTTTACACAACTTTAATGCACCACTCTTTATATAATCCACCTATACTTGTTAGGAAATTGTATGCATAATATCACATTTAATGTATAAAGTGTGCAAACACAAATCATATGTGGAATAATGAATTTTTTTCAGAAACAAATACCTTTTTCTTTGTGCAATGAATGCATGCATGTGTGGGTCTCTTCCTTTAACTGCAAATCCAAATGCTACATCTTCGTTTAATACTACAGGGGATGTAGGGATTCGTGAATTCTTATTTTGAGGGGACGCATGTACTTCACCTCTCTACTCTCCATGCACTTGGTGATAAAGTGATTTCAACTTGCATATTGCTTCTAGCCGGGAAGATATTTGAGGAGGGTCCAACTCATATCATTGTTTGTATATTTTGATAGCTTGAAGAGGATGTGCAATAGGGGGACAACTCAACCTTCTTCATCTCAAGGATCTTAATGCATACAAGAACCCATTTCAATTGATAGGGTAGATTCAATAGAAGAGTCCATCTTTATTGAAAATAATATGCTAAAAAATGGGTGTAAAGACTACGAATATATTACCCATATGACCATGGTCTAAAATCCAATTGAATAGGAAAATATGGCCACTCTAGATCATATACATCCCATGAATTAATATATCATCTAGTGTTTTCCTTATAGGAATGATTGAGAATGGATCTGACCTTGCACTTTTTTATTGAATACATCTTCATTTCTTCAAACCCTTAGGTTGATCGAAAATATTTTTTGATCCATGTCAACCTGGGAATATTGGTTGACGAAAATGAGGTAAAATGCTACCAACAGCAACATTTATCTCTCATTATGTTTTGAGTGAAGAAATCTAGAAAGTGCTTCAAATAGTTTAAAATGAGATACAAATTTGTATACCGAGAAGGTAGATCTGAAATAAAATATATCTTGATCATAAAGTGCTATAGGTGAGCTCTAGAATATATGCGATCCTGTTCTATAAAGAACACATTTCTTTAAAAGGATTGTAAATCTTATCGAGGACCATTCAAAAAACAAATAAACTACATGAATTGTTCATTTGTGTTTCTATTATCAAAAAATAGATTTACATAACATGAATTTTCAGATCTATTTTATCCTTCATGTGGCACCACCTTTTTTTTTCAAATATGAAGAATCCAAAAACTATAGTACAAAGAAAGATTCACAATTTGTGATAGAGAGGGTTCAAATAGATAGTAACATTAAAGATATTAGTATGAGTTTCCTCTTTTTTGATCTGCATTTCTTTTAAGAATAATTGGTTCTCTCATAATGAAACAGTGCGGTAACAACATCTCTTACAATGAACCAACATGGTCATATTTTTACATGGTTACCATGGCACAACAACTTACTTTTAATGGGTCACTAACATGAAGGAGCTACCAAGACCTTAAGACTAAAGGAGTATGATATTATCAACCTCTCTTCAACATGGTGTTATCATGTCCTTAAGACCATAAGAGCTCTGCTACCATGTTAAGAAATAGAACAATCACAATACAACATTAGACAAGAACTTGGCAGAAAATACTTTAAGTCATTCTCAACACATGTATTCATTTCTTGATATCAATTTATAGTACATGTGTTTGATCACTTCTAGATCTATATCTCATTGACAACTCATCAATGTATAATAACAACACCTCATCATTAGATAAGGATGAAAACTCATAAGCATGTGGCCTCAGACTTTGTGATTGTGAAGAGACTCATATTCTAACAAGTTTGAGGGGCTAAATCTGCCTAGGAGAATTCCAAAACTGGTAGAATTGACTAGTTTAACCAATTTCAAACCAATTCTGATAAAACTAGCATACATAATTCCAATTCAACATATGATATATGTGTTCATTTTATTTTAATAGATATTTTAAGAATGTATTGTCCATCAATATATTACAAAAGGTTTTGTTATTTTAATGGATATTTTTCTTCTTTCCATAAGGTGACAAAACCTATCATAACCTCAATTGACAATTGGTAGTGAGGTTGGTCGTTACCCATTGCTATTAGTGAATGTGGGATGACTCATCACATTTATTATTCAAGGAAAACCACACCACATGAAATAATTTGTTGATAGTCCATAAAACAAGAGACTTTCACTCATGCCAGATGCATTTGGGTCTTAGGCATTTAACTTATTTCCTTATGTCTTAAGAAGACAAACTATTATCAATCAGAAGCAATTTTAGGTCTTACTTTAATGCCATAAGAAAATTTCATCCTAAATAGTACCCACACGAAAACTAGTATCCCTTGTGGTCATTGTCAAGGCTACCTCTAGTAGAGTCATGTTGTTTCTAATAACATTTAACCTTAATCCCATACATGAAACCAAATACTACACCATGTTGTAGTTTAACCTTTTATCCATTGAATATTTTAACATATATTTTATGAAATAAAATAATAAATATTTTATAAATTATTGTCGAACAAGCCTATAACCTTTTAATGTATATTTATCCATCTGAAATTACATTATTTCAATCAA
The DNA here is from genome assembly GCA_000966675.3 of Picea glauca. NCBI lineage: Eukaryota > Viridiplantae > Streptophyta > Pinopsida > Pinales > Pinaceae > Picea > Picea glauca. The sequence goes on from JZKD02S0793250.1 coordinate 483,087, forward strand.
TATTTATGAAAGAATGAATTACCTACCAAAGTCTTAGAAATTATACAGAAAATAATAAATATTAGAGAAAAGTACTATCCATCTATCATATGTTATTTCAATGAATATTTAAAGACTGTGGCTCATCAACGTAAGAGAATATCAAGTCCACATCTCATTAATAATATCTTGTATTGTTGTATGAATTTTTTTGAACACAATGAAAACATTTTGTACTCATTCAAGGAAACCTTTAGTGACAAGATCCTTTCATAAATGGAAAGTCACAACAAACCATCAAAGTGGTTCATGGTGTAACCATCAAAGAGGTTCATGGTGTGACCATCAAAGTTAGGTTCATGATTATAAGAATAATTTATTCTCACCTAACTACATGTGAAGAATATAATCCACCATGTCATTGAAGGAATGGCTTGTGATTACATGATGACGTTAAGTAAAACAAACATGAAGGTGTGCAACAAAGTATGATATCATGACAACGATCTAAAATGATTGGATGATAATAAATAATATTAAAAAAATATTGATATGTATTTTAGGTGTAATTGTAATAAGGATGCGTATAATGAAGCCAAGGAGGCGAGGTAGAGTAGTGGAATGCACACGACAAAGAGAAAATGATACAGATTATAAGACATGCGTGGCATGGGAAGAAAAGCCAAAGGAGAGTTGTAATGATATAGAGAAAGATGAATTATATATATATATATATATATATATATATATATATATATATATATAATCTAACTTAAATATATTAAAATAATGATAGTTGTAAGTTCATGCAACAAAAAGACACATTTACAAATTAGTATGAAAGAGATATTATCATATAATTAGTCCCATTTTTTAGGCGCTTGCATCCATCTATGTACTCTGGTTATTTTATGATGTTATATATGGTTTTTGATCTTTTGTGTATTATGGATCACGTGTGCAAAAATGTATTT
>JZKD02S0793250.1:484089-508366 GCA_000966675.3 Picea glauca
AATTAGAAATATACATATCTTTATATATGAAAGATTTATGAAATCTACATATAAATATAATTAAAAAAAAAACGAGAAATAGATATTTACATTTATAGAAATATTAATATATAAAAAGAGATATTATCTTTATAATAATTAAAACTTTAATTTTACATATTTATAAGCTATGGGTAACTATCCTAAATCTATTTTAAATGATCAAAATATTTGCATTTTAAAAAGTTTGATTCCTTTTAATGTTTAATAGTTTTTAATGTTTAATAGTTTTGAAGTTAAAATATATTTAAAGTGATATTGTTATTTAAAAAAAAAATCACTATTTATTAAAAAAAAAACATTTTTACTAACTAATTAACTTTTATCACAAAATTTGAAACCAGAAACTATATAAAAACTAATTTGATTAATTTATAAAAGTATGACTGAACTTTTTTTTCCAGTTGAAAATTTTCTAGAAAATTATATTAAGTACAATTTCATTTACATCATCAAACCGAACCTAAAGAGTAGTCCAGGCATATCAGCCAGTTCCAAAGATAGTATATATTCAAAGTACTATGGCAGTTCTATATAGTCTTCCCTAGACAATACATATACCAAGTGATAATTCAGGACACGGAGAAAAAACCATTGCAAATTCATAAGCAAAATTAAGGTCCATACTCTTTAAGATTCTTCAAAGATGTTAAGATGGGTGAGAGGACCGACATTCCCATTGCTCCAAGGTTAAAATGTTAATCTGCCTTCTGGTTCTCGAAGCACCAGTTTCGATAAATGGTCGGAATCTTTGTTGAAAGTCCTGTATATATGATGGAAGCTGATATCCTGGAAAGTATTGGCAAGTTCTCTAGTTTTTTGTTTCCATCCATCAAGGTCTACCACCTGTAGATTTCCTTTATGAGTTAACCAAGTAATAATAACCTGAGAGTCACCAAGAACCTAAATTTTTTGAATGGACCACAAGGAAGCAATAGTAAGAGTGGCCCAAGTGCCTATGAGCTTAGCCTTAGTGTTTGTTCCATTTCCACAATTAATATGCCATTTGATAAATGTAGAATCCATAGTTTTGATGATACCTCCAGCACCGCAACACTTGCCATTTGATAAAGTTGTGCTATCGAAGTATGCAGTAGAACCATCTTCTCTATGCGAGATATTGCAGACTCAGTTTGGTATATATTTTTGAGAGGATGGGCGCCAAATAAATGATCCCAAAACCCTGTGATCCATAGCAAGGTGAGAAGGAGATATATTTTCAAAAATTGTCTTATTTCTCTCGATCCAAATGTGCCAACAGGTGTGGGCTGCTAGACTAATCAGAGCAGTTTTGTCCTTTGTCCAAATAGATAGGCAATCAAAAACTGTATTACCATTCAAGAAACATTTAATATTGTGAAGGGTTTGCAGTTTAACCTAGACGACTTTTGTAAAGGTGCAATGAATGAGCAGGTGATCGATATCTTCTGATTTTGTCTTGCAAAGGATGCAAATTCCTAGATCTTCCCATCCTCTGCATTGAAGAGTATCCCAGGTCAATACTTTGTGGTTCCCAACTAACCAAATAAACAATTTTAATTTTAATGGGATATTCCACTTCCAAAAGTTTAATTTCCAGCCACCCATCGTCGGATAATCTAGAGTTGTAATTAGAGAATTATATACATTCTTAACTGACAGGATTTCGAATGAATCTCCCCTGATCCATAATAAGGTATCCATTGAATTCTGAAGCTTGATGCCTGTGCCAAGGAGCGCTCTACGGTATTGATCCCATTCGGAGGCAAGTCTATCATTCAACCCCAGATTTTCATTGCTAAGCCAATTTTCTTTGATAGTGTCCACACTATTTGGTAATTTGACATGAGCTAGGACTGATTTCCTAAGAGAATTAAGATGAGAAGTCAAAGAATACGAGAGGAAGGAAAGGAATCCCATACCAATAATTCGATCCCTTCCTAGAGATACAAGAGGACCCGATCTCGGGTGACAACATTTCCAGTGCAAGATCAAATGAATAAAACTAGTAAGGCTATTCTAGATACGAGAGGCTCCAGGATGCTTATGGGACGATTGCCTGTACCAATTGATCACAGTTTTGTTGATAAGATATTTATCAAGTAGTGTACTATGCCAGATTCCATCTTGAGAAAGAAATCTCCAAAGAGTATTGACCAGTAAACCCGAATTGAAATGAGAGAGGTCCCTGAACCCCCATCCACCACAATTCTTCGGTCTAGATAACAAATCCCATCTATAGAGATGAATACGGTGATTAGTCTTGCTTCCACTCCAAAGAAAATCAAACATTATCTTTCAATTTTTTTTTAATATTGAGCGCGGAAGAAGCTCCATGGACATCCTGTATACTGACTGGCTTTCCAAAATCGTTTTAACCAATACAAACCGGCCACCTAAAGAAAGACATTTATTACACCATAGCTTGATCTTCCACTCCAGTTTAGTGACAAGCCAGAACCAATCTTCTTTCCTGGAGGGACCGGTCTTTAAATAGTAGCCAAGATATTTGAATCCTGTAGACAGCTCAATAAAGGTGTATGGAAGGATATCCTTTAGTGTGTTCAAATCCGAATCTGATAGCCCCACGAAGTGAATAATAGTTTTTGTGTTGTTGATCATTAAGCCCGTAGCCAAACTAAAACTATGAAGAATATTTGTGATCACCCTCCACTCATTGATATTTTCCTTTGTCATAATAATGATATCGTCCACAAAAAGTAGATGTACCACTTTGATCAATTTGGAAACTTTAATGCCTGAGATTGTGCCAGCATAAGTGCTATTTTTTATCAAGAGGTTTAGCCCTTCCATAGCCAAAATAAACAATAAAGGTGATAAGGGGCATCCTTGTCGAAGTCCCCTACCACTTTTGAAGAAGTTCGTTGCCTCACCATTGAGAAAAATAACGAAGGTGGATGTGGTTACAAAACTCATAATCCAGTTGGATAAATGGTTGACAAAACCCACTGTAATGAGAATCAGTCTCAAATAGTCCCAGTCTATGCACTCATAGGCTTTCCTCAAATCAATTTTCATTACCAAGGATTTTAATTTCTTTTTGTGTATACTATGAAGACTTTCATGTGTCGTTCCAATAACATTTTGTATCCTTCTTCCCTGGAGGAACCCCAGTTGTTCCATTGATAATAATATCGACAGAGTTGGTTTAATTCTATTTGCAATCACTTTTGATATCATCTTATAACATAAGTTGCACAGTGAAATCGGTTGGAAATCATCAAATGACACAGGTTTGTTTTTCTTTGGAATAAGGGCTAGGAAAGTAGAATTCAATCCTCCTCTAATGTTACCTTTCACTCTTGAGTCTTCAACTACCTCAAGGAGGTCTTCCCCAACAAGATCAAAAAAGAAAGTGAAGAATTCAATGGTCCATCCATCTTGGCTCGAGCTCTTTTCTTTTTTAAAATGTAGAAGTACATCCTTCAATTCCTTCAAAGTGACCGGTTTGAAAAGGGAGGCGACAACCTCATCGCTCACCATTCTGGGGAAGAGGCTTGCAATATTGAATTTTTCATTAATATTAACATTTGTTTGGGCCTTAAAAAAAGTCTATAGTAATTCGTTGCTTCATCCTTTATCGGTCCCTGTTCAATAATGATATTACCATTTCTATCTGAGATTTTCAAGACATGTTTCTGGTTCCTATTATGGCTGGACAGCTTATGGAAGAACCTGGTATTATTATCCCCACATTTGATCCATGTCACTCTGCTACAGAGTCTCCAGGATTCCTCCTCCTTGCGCAATATTTTATTTCTTTTAAGCTCCAATTCCCTAATGATCTGCGCCTTTCCCGAAAAGTAGAATTCCCAAAGGAATTCATCAAAAACTATTTAAGTTCAGATTCCAACTGCTCCAGGATGGCCTTGTCTCTCTCTTTTACTTCCTTAATCCAAATTTTTGTTTGTAACTTGAGTTCCTTTAATTTCCAGACCAGACGATGTTGTTTATCATTTTCAGAGAGAAAATGAGGGTCTTTCCATACTTTGTTTACCAGAGCCACATAATCCTCATCTTGAATCCAATTGGCGTTGAACTTAAAAGGGTAAGCCTTTAAATTTGGGGGAAGTTCCAGTTGTAATAGGATGGGAGCATGATCAGATACAAAGGGAAATTCCACCCACGAACGGGAAAAACCCACAGCCTCCAACAAGTCTTCAGATACTAAGCATATGTCAAGTTGTCTCGCTTCATGACAACTTCATGACTTCATGACTTGATCACCCATTACGTCATGTTGGAACCACTTTAGTTGGATTTACATCGATTAAGTTCTTTTACAAGAATAACTTCTTATAATAATACTCTAACGGTCTAGGAACAAAGGAGCCACCCCAACTCTCATCTGAAGAAAAGATGATATTTAGTTCGCTGATGATAATTAGGTTCTTGATAGATAGGAGGCCATTGTCGGCCAACAAGCTCCAAAACATTTTTTGATCTACACACGGACCATACACATTTAGAATAGAGAAATTGAGATGTGTTTTAACATCCTTGTCTATTAATAGAATCCCCCCAATAGTAAGAAAGGTGTTGGGTATGTGTTATATTCTTTGCATGTGTGTGTGTGGGCACGTCAGATATGACAACTATGTCTGACGATCCATCTAGTAGTGCTCTTTGTGTCTTGTGCATCGGGCACTTTCCTAGGGGGGTCCCAAGGGGGGGTAGGTATGCCCCCCCCCTAGTTACGCGCAGCGTTCGACAATGGGCGGTAGCCTGGGGAAGTGCCCCAAAATTTGTTTTTTGGGCAGTTTTTGCTATTTTTAGCGGTTTACTAAAAATAATCCCAGTTTTAGGGATTAGGGTTTTGGTATCTACGGAATACCTTAAAACATTGTATATATTGTATAGTGAATGGTGAAATTCGATATAATGAATATAAGAAAGGTTTTCTCGGTTGAGGGTTTCCGGTATAAATCTCTGTGTACTATGTGAATGAGACATTGATTAAATTTTGTTTTTCTTAAGAATCTATATGCATTGCTTTACTTCACAGGTTTAAAACATACAAAAGGGAGCTAAATCATAAAGATTCGGATCCCAAGACCCTAGTAAACCACCTGAGTTTTCGACGACACTTACTCCACTCGAAGCCCAAGTAGGACGCAAAAGTTGAATAAAATCTCTATCCTTTTGTTCATTAGCTAGAGTCTCTTGTAGAAATACTATGTCAGGATGAGTCTGGTCCAGTAGTCTACGAACTGAGGCCTTTTTTAGGGAACCTCCAACCCCTCGAGTATTTAGAGAAAGAAATAACATTATTTATCCAACGCTAGGGATTTCATTTCTCTAAGAGCCCCACTATCCGTGGAGGTAGGGAGAGTGTCAAAACGTTGTGAGGAAGTGCCCACTAAATTTTTTCGTAAACTTCTCATTTTAATGGGAGACAATTCTATCTCAATGCCTCTAGACTAGGCATAATTCTTACCCTCCTTTCCTGGAGTCTTAGTAAGGGAGGAGGAACCTATTCCCAGAGGAGATTCTATGACTGACTTCCCTAAAAAAGTAGTTAATGGAAAGGTATCAATAGAGTCATGGATATAAGGAAGACAGGAGTCGAGGAAAACATTTAAGGAAGATTCATCATCCTCAACCTCCCTGAATCTTGGTTCAATCGGAGAGGAAGCAGGTGGGTCTGATGGGGGTGAAGAAGTCGAAACTGGTCTCTGTGAAGACAATGAAGGGTTTTGTGTAGTATCAAGAAGAGGGTTTGGGGCTATAGAGGTCCCCAAATTCAAACCCTTCGTAGGCAATATTACAGAAGGATTATACAGAGGGCCTCCAATACCACAAGGATTTTGGGAAACCAAATGAGAAGGCTCAGAAGGGTTCAACTCCTTGTCAAGTTGATCAAAGGTGGTAGTGGCAGATGATAACCATTTTGAATTATTTATGGCCTCTTTCTCCCAATATGTCAAAGAGGAAAATAAAGTAGGATAGAGGATTTGGAGCTTACCCGAAAGTGTGGACTGGTCCTCTCTCCGATGACAAAAGGCTTGACAATGTTGTTTCATGCCACCGAAAGACACTGCTTCATCCATATACTCAGGAGGGTCTCGTAGTAGTTCATTATTCTTTGACAGCTCCTCAACTTCCTTACCAGTGAAATCACAACAGAGGTGACCCATTTGTCTACAAGCATTGCACCAGAAAGGTATTCCTAAATAGTCAAGTTGTTGAACTACTTTGCGGCCATGCCACTCAATATCGATGGCTTCAGGTAAACCACTACGTATATCCATTTCTACAAGGATACAAACCAACTTACATTCAAGGTTGGTAAATCATTTGGACTCTATAGAGATGAATTTTCCAAGATTATCACCAATTGCCTGAAGGGCACCTTCAATCCATAGATATAATGGGAGGCCTGGAAGTAGTACCCAAAGATGGAAGAGTTTGAAATGTTTAGTTGATGGGTTAAAAGTGACCTGCCATCTCTTAAGTATAATGTTGCCCGCCAAATACCCAAAGCATATTCAATAAAACAGTCGCATCCTATGGAGACCTGCAAATAAATCCTAGCCTACCCTTTTTAAGATACAGGGTCTCTGGCTCATAACCCAGTAACGGTCGCCAATGATTTTTAACCCAAACCTCAATAGGTTCCTTCCTGAGATGAGTGTAAGAAATCCTACCCACTAGATCGCAAAGGGCCATCCTACACATTTCTTTTAAGCCCACATCAGAGCCTACAACAAATTTTTTTGCTTGCGCTTTGCTTTCCACACCTTACGCCTCAAAGAAGCAGGATTATCCTCTTTCAGTGAATTTCTATGGCCGTCCTCGGTAGAAGGCCTTTTGGTACCCCCTAGGAAAGGTCTAAGGGGCTGTGATACAGAAGGTTGACGGCTAGGGAGGACGGAAGCAAATGGTTCAACCAGTGTAGCAGATGGGTGGAAGCTCAAAGGCTTGTTAGGAGGATCTAAAGTAAAGGACAATGTAATGGAGTTAGGTAGATGTCCCAAAGGTTCAGATCCCAAATTTCTAGAGTTGACATAAATGTCCTCTTGTTCCCAAAAGTACTCATCATCTGCATTCATATCGCCCTGACGTTTTTTCCAGCCTCGAAGTGGAGGGAAGCTTCCAAATACATCCACCTAGAGGCAACTCAAAACTAAACCAATAGGAAAGAAGACAAATAGTCCAGTTTCCTAAAAAAGTAAAAATTAGCAGAAACAGACTCAGAGCCCAATGAGCCACTAACCCAAGGTAATAAAGGAATATAACTTTCAAGGAAGATAAAAGTCAGGATGATAACAACTGAGAGACAATTAATGTAGATATTTAATAGACAAAGGCTAATAATAAATGAAATCCATTACTGAATCAGTTTCACTAAGTAACGAAAGAGGGAGGTCTAAAATTTCAAAGCTCCAAAATCCTAAATAGTACATCACACCACACACCAGGTTAAAGGAAACCTTTCTCCACCCTTAACTGATCTTTACCAGTCCTTCTTTTCGCCATTAACAAGTCACTTCCATAACTCCAGCTTCAAAAAATGCATTCCTACTAAGCTCCTTGGATGTGCACCTCAAATAATTCATATGAGAGATTAGGGAATTCTTCATTCACATAAATAACCAAGAATTTTGTTCCAAGAATTGGCATTTTGTTCCAAGAATTTTTCATTTTTATAAAAATAAATTTACAAATTAAAATAAAGAATTTTGTACTATATAGGTTGAAGCAGTGATAAGATGACGATGAATGATAAGAAGAGATGATTTTACTTCATTCTTTTTTAATTTCATATTATGTGTGAAGGTGGGATGTCTTCCCAAGTTGGTAAATGGCATAAAATTGGCTATATAAAAAAAACTCAATTGAGTAATTTGTTCACGGGGAAGAAGGACACCAATTTCAAGAACTTGGACATATAGAATATTCAGATCCATCACTTTGATATTTATCAAATTATTCATGATAAAATCCTTAATTATTATGTATATTTATACTTCTTTATATCAACACATTCTCATTCTCCTACTTATAAAATAGTATTGTACATATAATATAATGATAAGATGATGGTGAATGACAAGAAGGAAATGTTTTTTACTTTATTTTTTTTAATCCTTCATTCATATTGTTAGCACATAGGATGTGTAGGGGTCAAAACATATTTGGATTTGTCTTGTTTTGAGTCATAGGGTTTTTAAAGTTTAGGCATTGGGCTATATTTCATGTCATAACTCAAATTTTGATTTTTTCATAAGCATAGTCTTGTTTTTAGTCTTGGTTTAGAGTCTTAGTGTCAGTCTATTATTTATCAGCATGAATTTCAACTCTAATCTTAAAATCATCATCATCATATGTCTTGTCTCAAGGGTGTGTACACAAAATTCCATTATGTCATTTTCCAACCATTTAAAGGTCAATTCAGATGTCAGATTTATTTGCTGCCAACTCACCTAAAAGTTTGCAGCATACCAAGAAGTACCTTATACACTAACATCCCATCATTGCAGGGGAGGTCTCATCGTCTTCAAAGAATTCAATTCATTATGATTTTCAGGATTATGTCAAGGAACAACTCTAACAGTTTCCATGAAGTGTGCTACTGGAGTTTGAAAATTGGTGTTGTGGACTAGCATTGCAGACTAACTGTAGTAGATTGAAAAGGATTGGATGCTTCCATTTAAGTCCAACTCGAGTTCACAAAGAACCAGCCTAAGTTCAGACATACAGGGTACTCTTTTGACGATTGCATGCAGATTAAATGGTTGATTGAGAATGTAAATCTATTGTGTATTAATCATGTGTTGCAAACTGTTAAATGTTCAATGCGTTGCCAACTCTCTGCACCATTAAAACCCACAGTTCTAGTGTTCTAAACCCTGGTCATTGTTCAATATTGTTATTTCATAGGGTCATCCTACAACTTCCTCTTGCAAACAAATAATATTACCCACTGATAATTATGTGTTGCGAACTGTCCATTATAACCATGCACTACAAATTGTGTGTTGCAGACTGGTGCTACGAACCCTATGTCTTTTGATTGACCAAATCCTTGTCAAAATTGAAATTTTTATAAGGCCTAGGTTTTAACCAGTCATTATATGTTCCCTCTCAGACATGGAAATTCTTTTCATTCCTTCATAAATCCTAGTTCAATTGCGTTGCAGAGTGGCGCTGTGAACTGGTTGTTGGTGCTACAAACCCTCTATTTACACAGAGTTGCCTCTTTTTCTTATCTACAGTTTCACTCAGATTGAATTGGTGTCCCTCTTATCATTCCCTACTTGTAATATTTCTCAAATTCACACTATTGTTGTTTATAATTTTTTCATTTAGGTGAACCCTAAGTATGTCAGCTCTGTAATCAAACCCTAAAAATCCATGTTTTTTTTCTATATTTCACATAACAACTACCATAAGATGCTACAGAAGGTTTTCAAGGCATTAATTATGGAGACTTGGCAAGCCAAGAAGATCCACAAGGGGGGAGAGATTGTGAGAGCTAAACCACGTGACATGCAACTCATCAATTCTAAACCATTTTTCAAGGAAGATTTCCAGAGGGTGGGCTGCCTCAATTTTTGTCAGAAAATGCAAAGAGGGCATCTTGAAGTGGCTAAGCAGTTTGCACTTAATTTCAGTGGAACAAAGATTAAGGTGGGTATGTTGGAGTTTGAAGTCTCTGAGTATTGTATTTTTGTAGCTACAAATATACCTAGTTGTGGTGAGAAGTGGTTTAAAGTCATGTCTTTGAACTCTTCTTTCTCCAAGGAATTCTATAAACCTGAATATCAAGGAGATAATCTATACAAAGGAGTGCCCATAAGTCACATGCTGGAATATTTTGACAAGATGCTTAGGGTCATCCAAAGGTACTTCACATGTGAAGGAAGGTTCAATATGGTATAGCAATACCATATCATATTACTACTACACTTCACTAGGAAAGAATCCATGAACCTTGCATTTTACCTTTTCAGGAGTATTGGCAAGATGTTAGATAGAGTCTAGGCTAAGTCCAAGCAGGTGGACACCAATTTTTTTCACTCTGGTTTAATCAAGATGTTAGTACTGAAAGAGTTGAAGAAGACTAACACTGACTGGGAAAATTTCCTAACTACATCAGATTTTCAGTTAGATATTTCTCCTACACCATAGTCCAAAAGACAAACTCCTACCCATGTTGAGAAGATTGTGCATTCATATTCAAGCAAGAAGAGGAGGATGACCAGGACTGATAAATATTTTCAAGCTACTGATAAATCAGAAGAAGGTGGTCCCTCACAACCTCCTGATGGAGAGGTTTCACTTGTGGAAGAACCTACACCTATGGAAATACCATCAAGAAAAACAGGGAAGTTGAAAGGAAAAAAACTATTTTTTTCCCCACCAGTTATCGCAGAAACAGTCAAATCTAGAAGACCTTTTACTAGATCATAAGCTAAACAACATGTTCCTATAAAGGATGGTACAACAGAGACTTCAGCTCAAAAAAAGGACAAAGTTTATTTTTTGAAGAAGCCCATGGAGGTTATTGATATCAACACTCCTCCTCATGAAAGTAACCCTACTTTCAAAAGATTCAGGAGGGAGCTTAAGGATGCAAAAACTGAAATTGACAAGTTGAAAAAGGAAGATTTGAAGTCTTGAATTAAGCTAAAGGAGATGTTAGATCTATATGAGGAGACAATTGATAAAGCAATTTTCATGGCTAAGTGACCTTTCCCCTTCACAGGAAACTCAAGAATGTATATAAGCAGGAGAGAGCTTGTTAATCTGAAATCAGAAAATTAAAAGAAGAGTTACAACCTTTTAGAGAAGAAGTGGCTAAAAGGAATCTAGATATGTTGGATAAGGTGGCTACTAGAAGGAGTACCAGAACCAAAATATGAATACAATATGATCTTCCACATCAGCATCATTTTTTCATGGTTTACTTTTTGCATGCAGTTACAACACTAAGTGATGATTTTTGATTTTGAGCTAAACTTATCATATTTTTATGTTTTCTCCAAGGTTACTTCGGGTTGTAATGAGTTTGTACCATATTTGGAAGGTTTATCCTACTTCTGGTACAATTTTTAAAGGTCAATTTTTTTTTTTCAAGAAAACAGGATTCTACAGGAAAGTTCACAATGCCTGGACTCATTGGCACTGTGAACTGGGTGTTTTAGGAAAACTTGCAGTGCTAGGCTACGAAGTTAGATTTATGAATATTTTGAAGGCAAGAAGGATTTCCAGGTGTCAAGTTGAACTCGTACTAGTATTCATAGGTTTAGTTGCATATTATAAGGCCACCTGCCTTAAGGAGTTGCATGTAGTAAAGCCACATCACCAATTGTTAAGGATTGTTCTATATGTTTCCAACATTTTCCTGCAAAATAGAATTATGTTACTTTATTGTTGTACACTTGTTACCATGCCTTTGTAAGGCATAGAATCCTATGATGAAATGGGGTGGCGAATTCTAAAGAGATTTTCTTAGATATTGTTTTATTTAAGAGAGATTGTAACTTGATAGGAGGTTCAAATGGTTGAGGAGAAAACTCTTGTCTATAATATCTCATTAGTGTAAACAAGTTTTCCTAATGTATGGACCAGACTCAAGAATATTTAATGGTGAAAAATTAGTCTTTTTCCTACTATCATCTATATTTTGTCTCACTTTGGTATAAGTCTCTGGTGAAGGATTCATCATGATGCTTGTTTCTTTATTGCAGTAAATGATTTATTGTGGTATTTTATGCAAGTTGATCAAAGTGATTTTCTCTTTGGATTAAGAAGTTCTTATTCAGATGAGTTTTCTTCCATATGTGTTCCATAAATACCTGATGTAAACGAATACACATATTTCACTTTACTTGCTAAGTCTTCTATCTTTAATTTATATCTCTTAAACATTGTTTTGAAGCTATTCAAATCCTTACTTGTTGGTGTGTAATTCATGGAAGGTTTTGTCATCATAAACTGAGTTTCACATCCATTTTCCACACTCTTTAAAACATTATTATTCACATTTTCATGGGTATTAGGCTTACATCTACAATAGTCTATGTGTGACTTCTAGTGCTAAGACATATTATGTATTATGTGTGAAGTGGGGTGTGTTCCCAAGTTGATAAATGATATAAAATTGGCTAAATAAATAAAATAAAAAAACTCAATTGAGTACAATTGAGTAATTTGTTCACGAGGAAGAAGGATACCAATTTAAAGCACTTGGATATATAGAATATTCAAATCCATCACTTTGACATTTACCAAATTATTCATGATAAAATCCTTAACTTATTATGTATATTTATACTTCTCTATATTAGTACATTCTCCTACTTGAAAAATAGTATTTTACATATAATATGTTGTTTGTTCATATTGAACTAATCCTTAGCAAGTCATTTACCACATTGATGATCTTTGGGTACTAGTAAAAATTGTGTTGGTCAGTTTATTTTTGGGAAAATAAGTGGATGGATAGATGAGATATTTCTTTTTGGGAAAATATGTGGATGGATGGATGAGATAGGATGCATAACAATGAAGCATAGACATTAGTGCAAGGGTTGCACCAAAGACATAAATCAATTGGGCACAAGTCAACTACAAATGATTATGAGTTATGAAATGTAATTAATGAGATGGATAGGGAAGTGGATCAACATGGTCATCCCTATCTCTATTGTAAATATCTTTACATGGTCAACTTTAGCAACTAGAATTTTATAAAATCTTCTCAAAGCTAGGGTAAAAGGGTTAACAAGTTGCATAGTTGATTTTTTCCTTAGGTTGGGTTTCGTTGGGATGTATTGATCTCTATTCTTTAAACCTATATATAGAATAATTGTAGATATTGTTGTAACATAATGAATGAAATGAATAAAGGAATATTTTGGGTCCCATTAAATATATGAGGATGCTTTCCTTGTGAATGCCTTAATGGAGTTGCATTTCTTATCTATTTGAGTATAAGTTATGGTTTATCTATGTTTCACTTATATCAACGATTTGGTATTTTAGTTATTTTGTTTGTTACACATCTTGCATGTATAAGGTGAATGAATGTTAGCATAATATTGTATGCAAGATTGCAAATATCCTACCATATTTCCCTGTAACTCTAAAATCTTGGTTGTTCATTGGGTGGAAGCTTCTTCCCTTTGAGAATATTAGAAATGCGAGTGTATATAGAATATAGTGGGTGTTTTGTTAGAAATATATGAAAACCTTGGTATAAATAAAGTTCCAACAAATGGTTCCATTGCCAGGACCATTCTTCAGAGGGAGATACTTGTAGGATGAGTAGGAGAATCTATAAGCATGAGGTTCAAGGTGGGAGAAAAGTTTTGAATAATATTTACTACAAGAGGCTAAGTCATGAATGTGATAAATGAAGGTGATCCATATGGATTTTGGTGGCCTCCCACCTATTCCAACAAGTCTGGATACCACCAGGTCCCAATAGAATAGACAGATGTATGGAAGACTGCCTTCAAGTCAAAAGAAGGTATTTTTGAATGGCTGGTCATGCCCTTTGGTTTGAAAAATTCTCCAGCCAATTTCATGACGATGATGGAAGATATCCCGTGACCTTTCACCAATACATTTTTAGAGGTGTATTTGGATGACATACTCATATACAACAAGACTTAGGTGGAGCACTTGCAACATATTCAACAGGCTCTGCACACCCTACGGAAACACAAGCTATATGCCAACTTTGAAAAATTCTCCTTCGGCATGGACAGGGTCCATTACCTAGGCTACATCATTGATCAACATGGTGTACTTGTGGATCCATCCAAGATCCAGGTCATCTGTGACTGGCCAGCCCCAACCAAACTCACTGAGCTTCAAAGCTTCTTGGGCCTTGCCAATTTCTATTGCAGGTTCGTGTTGGGATTCTCCCATATTGCATGGGCCCTCAGCCAAATAACCAAGGATGGTGATAAGGAAAAATTTGTGTGAGGCATGTCCCAACAACGAGTGTTCAATGATTTGAAGCATCGCTTGTGCTCAATCCCAATACTCTCATAACTGGACATACAACAACCCTTTGAGACTGAGACAAATGCTTCACAGTATGTTGTGGGCACCGTTGTCACTCAGCACAGTCGCCCTGTGTTCTATCATAGTGAGACACTCTCAGATGTTGTATGTAAGTAACCCACTTACGGAAAAGAAATGTACTCCATTGTACAAGCCTGCCGCCAGTGGATACATTACATTCTTGGGAAGGAGATAGTCATCCACACTGATCATAAGCCACTACAATTCATACAGACACAAGGAAAATTGCAGAATGACTACCATTAGAAGTGGTCCACATACTTGCAACAATTCCACCTCAATATCAAGTATAAAAAAAGAAGTACCATTCAAGTCGTTGATTGTCTTAGCCAACCTCCAGTCGCGACACTCACCACGGTGCTAGAATCTTGTGGCCGCGAGACCTTCAAATGGCCACACCTCTATGAGACAAACCCTGACTTTTCCACCACCGTTGGCCCTTGACCAGGTTTTGAGGAAACATTGGTCATGTTTGACCATTTTTGGGACTTCAACAGTCTAGTCGAAGACAGAGCATCCAAGCGAAGCGGAGATCGCAGGATCTCTCCCTTTTTGTAGGCTTTTTGTGGATTTTAGGGTTTATGTAACGGGTATGGGATGTCAACCCATGGGTTTACCCATGCTTAGGCCAATTTTTGTAATGTATAAATAAGTAGTTAGGCGATGTAAGTAAAAGCCAGTTTTGAAGGTCATTGTCTTAGTGCATGACTAGCTGGCTTTGTGTTGTTGTGTTGAGGCTTGCAAAGCTAAGTGCAAGTGTTTTGTAAGTTATTTGTGTGCAAACTGTGTAAGGCTTCGTGCTTTGATATGATTAGGGGAAAGAGGATCTGGTGGGATGTGCACAGATCTCCTATCCTTTACGGAGTTTGATTTGTGGCTTGGGGCATGTAAGAAGACTAGAAGAAGTTAATAAAGAAGAAGAAGAGTTGGTGGATGTAGCCCCACATTGGGGTGAACCACGTATATCCTGTGTTGATGTTCTTTGTGAAATGATGTTCTTTTTATTTATGTATCTATTTTCTTAGTGCACTGTTCTTGATATATGATAGTTAGATCTGTGAATTCTTAGTTCTTTACGATGTGAATAAATGTTAGATCTATACTTATGCTAAGTGCTTAGATACATTAGATCTTGATTACTACTACACTAATCTACAACTATGGTTAACCTATGATGTGAATAAGGGTTAACGACTAATGAATGTTATTGGCTAAGTGATCTGTTAAGTATTGTGATCATAGATCTGTGTCCCAGCTAGGTTGTAGACACTTGATTCATGCAACCCCCCCTGCCTCTACCTCGGGTGAGACTTCATCTGCTTCGCAGGTGTTTCCGAAAGGGTCAGTAGTTAGGGTTTTGTTGGTGTGTTGTTGAAGCATTGAACCCTGGGTCTACCCCTGGGCCAACAAATGGTTCCATTGTCGAGACCTGAAACTATGAATGCTGGGAACTGAAGAAAAGAGGAAAGCTATGTGCATAGATCTGTTGTTGTAGTGCGCAATATTCTACTTGACTTGTGAAGCTCAATACTAAGAAATGAACCGGATGTGAAGGAAATAGGTAAGATCTTAAATATCTGTGCTCTGATAAAGGTAAGATAAGTGGAAATTTTTGCTTCGAAAGTATGGATCTAGGTATGTTTGAAATATTTTGTCCTAGTTTTAAAACTAGGGCACATCTAGAAGAAAGAAGATTTGATCTGAATAAATTTGATAGAAATAGTGCAAGATATGTTATTCCTATGCAAAGAAATAATTTTTGGACTAACAAGTGGATGCAGGATCCTAGAATTGTGTTTTGCAGAATGCAGGTCCATCACTATGATCCTAGTGCACAGTATAGAAAAGGTTGGGGATCATTTAAAATAAAGAGAGGATTGGCACTCTATTATAACTGCAGAAGACTGAGACATCTTGCTAAGGAATGCCCTCATGTAGGTCCTAGTTCTCTTTGTTGTAAAGTCGTTGATCATGAGGTTTTGGATTTCCCTAGACTGATTGCTAAAGTTGACAAGATGAACATGAGCCAAGAAAACCATGAAGAAGGTCAAGAAACTAAGGATATGATAGGAAACCAGAGAAAATCAAAAGCTATGTTATTTCAGCTGAAATAAACCCTGAATGATGACATAAACGTCAGTTTACCAGAGATATTAAAATAAAAGCAGTGCATAGAGACAAGAATAGGAGACTTCGACATAGATTGTGTATTAGATGAAGAAACCCAGGTGAACCTTATGCCAGAAAGTAACTGGGAAATATTGGGAAAGCCTACTATGATTCTTTCATTGGGAAGGTTGGGATTATTTAAAGGAAAAATAATAACTCTATGTGGAAGAGTTACTAATATACCTACGATTTCTCATGGAACATCGACTGAAGAAGAATTCGAAGTCATTAAGTTTGTTTAGAACAATGACCCTTTTGCACTTTTGTTAGGAAAGACCTGGATTGAGAAAGATCAAATCCGAAGGAAAGAAGTGGAGGAAGCTATAGAACAGGAAAAGAAAGAATTAAAGGACTTTATAGCCAAGAAACTAGAGCGACTAATAGAAGAACAGGAGGACAAGTCGAAGCAACTGAGGGCCAAAGAATTAGCTGTCGAATTTGAAAGAACACAAGAAGACTTAAAGAACCTATCCATGCAGAAGAAAAGAGCACCTACCCCAGAAGTAGTAAGAGAAGAAGTATCACATATGAACCCTTTGACAGACCCTCAACAGTGCGAAGTTACTATGCTGAGAGAAGATAAGAATAAGAATGGAAAAAGGAACCCAGAGACTCAAATCCCAAGAAAGAAGGCCAGAAAGCTTAGTAAGAAGAAAGAAAAATTAGAAAACTGTAGAAAGTTCCAGTGAAGACTTCACAAGAAGCAGGCTTGCAGAACTTGAACATCGTCGGAATAGCAGAACAACGCAGAATGGCACTTTTCCATGATGAAGCTGTATGACCGTTGGAAGCGTCCCGACCATTAGAACGACACTCCAAAATGGTTAGAAACACAGTTAATGAAGGAAAGATCATCATTGGACCGTTGAGACCGTGCCATAACAGGTGGATTGAGGCATTCCTACCAATTGGAGGAATCCATTACAATGTTGTTTATTTATTCCATCGAATGTCGCACCAGGACCACTTTTGCAAACTCAGATATTCGAGCTAATAGAGAAGTGATTGCCTACCATGTTGTGTTGTCTAGACCTCTCCATTGAGTTGATTACCTTGAGTATCCGTTCACCTACCCGAGTTATTTGACCACGAGTGTGTATGTCGGGTGAACGTAGCACAATAGAGAAGTCCATGGAGGAGATCCTAATAGACGTTATGGCTGAGAAAGTCATTTCTGTAGGAGTACAGGCCTCATCGACGGGAGGATTGCAAGCATCTTCCTCTACTGGATGTTGATCTGGGCCATCCCAAACCATGATAGAGAAGAGAAGAAAGCACTGCGATGATCTAGCAAACACATAGCAGATGCCATCGGTCTTTCCCGACTACGTCCTGCCTTTGGCTGGTGCAGTTAGTCGTGACAGCATCCCAAGAGATTTTGAGTACACACTCATCACTGTGTACCTTTCGAAAGGGATACGCACAGTAGGACCACAGTAGGGACTAATCCCAGCTCTTAAGATAAGTGATTTTAACCTCGGCGATAGGAAGAATTATGCGATGCTCACACCGCATCGATACCTGATGAAAATGATTGGGAAGAAGCCTAAGATAGTTCCCCAGCTGTGGATCAAGGAGATCATGAGGTCAACTATATTAAATGTCATGAATATCCCACACTTCGGCATACATTAGGAGGTTAATGCATGCGTTAAAATCCTCCTGTCGTGCTTCCATGGTGGGTACCTATGGTTGGATAGGCACATCACTATGGATCCAACATTGATCCACCTAATCACCGAATTAAGCATGCAAGGACCAGATCTGCACCGGTTCTACCTAGGAAAGACATCAGATCGCTCCTTGGCGCAATGAATAAAATAAACCTATGGCGATGTGGAGAAGAGGAAGTGAGGCTACAAGGTAGCCTCCATCCAGGATGGCACAGTGCGCCTAGCCTGTCAATTGATCGTTGACAATCTCGTCAAGAATAATCGACCGACGCAAGTCACGGGGTTCGTAGTCGACCTCGCAAGGAAGTGCGTCAAAGGCATGCAGATGAACTAGGCGAGCTACCTCATCAATGAGTTGGATAAGGACTGTCATGAAACATAGGACCAAGGCTACAAGTTCCACTTTAGTTGCCTGCTGATATTAATAGCATTTTTCACTTGGGAGATGCTAGAGGGAGAAACATTCCCAGAAGTCAAGCCATCAAAACCACTGGCCACGAGGTTCACCACCTTGTGGTATTCGAGCGACATGGCAAAGAAATGGCAATCAAATGCGGTGTTCCACACCTACTTCTTATAGCTCAAGAGGGCCATTGAATCCTTCCCCCGAATGATGCTGAATACACTCCATCGGCTCAAGCCACTCACAAAGTTCCACGCAGACTAAAACTTCATATATATCACTACACGTGGGGATGAAAACAAGGAGGAGCTATAGTCTTACTACAAATTGACTGAGGACGATATGGAGGAGATAACCAAGGAATGGCCTGCAGAATTCCTTGTACCAGTAGAAGATACAGATCTCTCCAACCCTGATATCATTGGAAGCCCATTAGTCACCCAGGTCAAACATGATGGATAGGGCAGTGGAAAGAAGAAGAAGAAAAAGGAGGAAGTGCAGGACATAGACAATGAGGAAAAAGACAATGCATCAGAGGAAACTGCGTCTGATTCACCTACAGGAGGAGGAGGTGATGAAGTAAGCCGAGAGGAGGAAGGGGAATAAGAAAAGGGTGAAGTGACACTACCAAAGGATCTGCTTACAGAGGCAAAGGAGTCCAAGAAAAGGAAGGGTTCTCCGCAGAAACCCTCAGCGCGGAAGAAATCCCGAGCTAGTAAGCCTCAATCATAGAATGTCCTCACGATGGATGATATCCATCTCATCATCACAGCTATAGAAGATGCCTCAGAAGACATCCTACAGAGACATGGAGAGAAGAAAGAAACATTATATTAAAAGATTGAGAAACAACTGAAACACATCCAACAAGCTCTCGAGTCGAGCCGCACAGTTCCCATTGCGCCACCCTCCATAGAGAATGTAGAATTGGGGGATGATCCCACCCAATTGAGCAGATTAGAAGATGCAACAGAGACTCAACTTCGTCGAGTACAGGAAGAAAAGGAGAAAGCCACAGAGTCCTTGAGGTAAGAAAAGGAGGAGGCCTTAGAGAAACTTCAACTGGTGTAGCAAGAGAAAGATGACCTTAGAGCGAAGCTCGAGGAGGACATATAACAAATCCATAGAGAAAGAGACCATCTTCTCATAGAGAATACTGTGGTTAAAGAGGCAGTGAATAGAGCACTTTGATATGTTCCAGGCTTGGCACAGATAGAAGAAGAGACAACCAAGAGCCAAGTAGGGAAGATCATTGAGGCTATTTAGCAGCTCCAAGCAAGAGTAGCAGAGCTAGACATTCAAGGAGTGCCTAGCACTCCACAGGAAGTTTGGTATCAGAGGGAATAATCTTCCAGGAGCACAGTAGAAAGAATCAAGGCATTGACTTCAGAATGCAATCAAATCAGTGACCAAAGTGTGTAGACCTATGAGTGCCTTGCAGAAGACCCAGAGCTGAGGATATTGGAGGCACAACTCCCGGATGTGAAGTAGAAAGCATCGAATGTGAAATCACAACTAAAACAACTTACAACCATTGAGAAGATGAAGAGGTCGGAGGAGTAGTGGAAAATTCAACAACAAATCACTGCCATCCAGAGTAGAGTTATGGAGGTGACTCAGAGACTCCAGTCGATGCAGGACGAAGCTTGTACACTTTTTGAATAAATCGAGGGACAAGGATCATAGTTGGAACAGGTGGTCACAATAGTAGAACAACACCTGGAAGGGCCTGTCACCGAGAAAGTACTTCAAGATTTCACTGAGTAGGAGGCTCTGGAAAAGCAGCACGTTGAGGTAGCTCGAGCTAAGCTCAAGGCCGTTGAAGTAGAGCTGCCCAGGTCAGAGTGACTCTAGATGAGTCATAGGTGAGTGTTGGGGGCATGTTGGCGCTTCACCAGTTTTCGAGGAAAAAATGGTCATGTTCAACCATTTTTGGGACTTTGATAGGCTGGTTGAAGACAGAGCGCCCAGGCAAAGCGGAGATCGTGGGATCTCTCTCTTTTTGCGGGCTTTTTGGGTCTTTTAGGGTTTATGTAATGGGTATGGGATGTCGGCCCATGGGTTTACCCATGATTAGGCCCCTTTTTGTAATGTATAAATAAGTAGCTAGGCGATGTAAGTAAAAGCCAGTTTTGAAGGTCATTGGCTTAGTGCATGACTAGCTGGCTTTGTGTTGTTGTGTTGAGGCTTGCAAAGCTAAGTGCAAGTGTTTTGTAAGTGCTTTGTGTGTAGACTGTGTAAGTCTTCATTCTTTGATCTGATTAGGGGAAGGAGGATTTGGCGGGGTGTGCGCAGATCTCTTGTCCTTTGCGGAGTTGGATTTGTCGCTTGGTGCATGTAAGAATACTAGAAGAAGCTAATAAAGAAGAAGAAGAGTTGGTGGATGTAGCCCCACAATTGGGTGAACCACGTATATCCTGTGTTGATGTGATTTGTGCAATGATGTTCTTGTTATTTATGTATCTATTTTCGTAGTGAACTGTTCTTGATATATGATAGTTAGATCTATGAATGCTTAGTGCTTTATGACGTGAATGAATGTTAGATCTGTACTTATGCTAAGTTCTTAGATACATTAGATCTTGATTACTACTACATTGATCTACAACTAGGGTTAACCTGCGATGTGAATAAGGGTTAAAGACTAATGAATGTTATTGGATAAGTGCTCTGTTAAGTATTGTAATCACAGATCTGTGTCCCAGCTAAGTTATAGACACTTGAGTCCCGCAACTCCCCCTGCCTCTACCTTGGGTGAGACTTCATCTGCTTCGTAGGTGTTTCTGAAAGGGCCGATAGTTAGGGTTTTTTTGGTGCGTTGTTGAAGTGTTGAACCCTGGGTCTACCCTTGTGCCAACAACCACCTACCAAATGAGGGGAGAAAACTTAGTTGTCGCTAATTTCCATATTCAGGATGGGATTTTGTACCATCTACGCCATCTTTGTGTTCCATCCAGTGAGTGAGCAAATCTTATTTAGGAATCCAACTATAGTCGGGTGGTAGGACACTTCGGCATCAAAAAGACAGTGGCATTATTGTAGAAACATTTATACTGGTTGAAACTTCAACAGGATGTGGGAAAGTATATTAGGTCCTATTGGTCCCTTCATTTTTGGTTAGAAGTTGCGCAAGGAGGAATACAGTCCCAGTTTTGGTCAAAAATGAGTTGCACAAGATACAAAATTGCTGGACAGTGGAGCAAGTAAAGAAACAAAAATCGGTTGTGAAATGGGACAACGCAATGCCAACAAGGTAAAAGTAGTTACAACAAAACAAGAACAAGAAAGCATGTGGAGCCCAAAACCAGAAGATTCCACTTAGCCTATATATGAGATGCATATTATTGTAAAAGAGTTGGGTTTTCTGCTTTTATTGTTGGGTATGGTTGGGTTTAGTTGCTTGTCTATAGGGTTTTTTCATATATGGTATAGAGTGCACAAATAGAAAAATGGATCTGTGACTATAACTTGTATACATTTTGTGGAAAAGGGTAGTTAGAGCTTTGTGACATGAGTTTGGAGCAAGAAGTTTGTAACAGACTACTAATTTGTATCTTTGATATTTTATCTAAGAAGCTTTGCTGATAATATATAAAGAAGGAACTAAAATTTTGAAATTATTGTGTCAATATGTGTGCATGTTTATGAATTGCCTCCTTCCAGTACTTATTTATGCTTGATAAGATCAATATGTTGTCTTTGTTTACAAATTCTTTCATAACCTGAATGTATTTAGTTCCAGTATGAATGAGTTCAAATATTTTCTGTGGTTGGTCTATCTTGTGCAAGATTAGGGTGAATCTTAAAGGTTTGGGAAACCCACCTAAGTATTCTCCTTTCCCTTCCCTATCTTTCTGTATTGGTTGTGCTTTAGGTGAGACTCCTTCTCTTCAGAGGATATGAAAATGCCAGTGCTCTAGACTACCCAGTGCCTTTTGTTGTTAACCTGAGAAGGAACCTGGTCTAATCAATTCTGCGCCAAAAAAATGGTTCCATTTTCGGGACCTGCGTCAAAAGGGAACCTGTAGGGAGAATGCTTCCACAGATTCACAGATCTGATATTCACTAGTGGTGGGAGAAAAATTGTGACACCTTCATATGGAAAGAAGTAGAGCCAAGAGGAAAAAACTATGAAAGATACATGGGAGGTTGTCTTTTACTCAGAAATATCGAGTGACCAGTACGATCTATTCTGGGTTATGTTCTTGGAAGAACTTTTCCACTGGATAGATAGGCTCCAAGAAGCTCCAAAATTCCAAGAATGAGTCAAGAAGAGATGCTCTTGGGATACATAAAATATCGCAACACTTCATCGACTGGATCACCTAGGAATGTGAGCAATCAATTTCTGGGTCAATACAACATTAGAAGGGTATATTATCGAGTTTGCAACTGAGAATCACCAATATTTTTCACGGGAAGAAGCGGATTTCAAGAAAGATGCAAGGGGAAGACTGTTGAAATAAATCCCCCAGTGGATTAAGGTTTTTTTGATGGAGGAGGGAATGTTTATTATGTCCTCGACTGAGATGGCAGCATAAACACCCTCTCTTAGGGTGGGGTGATTTTGGGGTGGGGTCATGGCCTGAGAGGGGTGAAAAGGTTCTTTGAAAAATGGGGAAGCAGCAAGAAATGGACTCAAGAGATGAGTGAGCCTTGAAAAGAGTCGCCATAGTTGAGAAGTGGTGGCGTAGTAGGATAAAGAAAGCAATAAAATAGTCCAAGAAGTTGCAGAAATAAGTCGGACTAGGAGAAGTCGAGGAAGGATAGAGGGAAGATTTGTGAAATATGAGAATATAAGAAAGACTGGTCAGTCAAAGATTAATTGACAGAGAAGCGCAGAGAGTAGGAAGTCCCCGGGAGGGTGGACAGGAAGGAGAATGTGTAGAAGTATGGGAAAAGGAATCTGACATGGATCTTGAAGAATAAAGAGAATATTCATCCCCGATGCCAGTAAATATCGGGAATCCGACTGAAGAGACCACTTCAGAGGATGAGAACGAGACCCCCTAGATCAAAGAAACCAGCCCTGAAGCCAGTAGCACTAGCCCTGAATCACCCATACCCCAAGTGTCTTCTATACAAGTGGTAAATTCTATACTACCTTCTTATGATATTTATGTTTCAGTATAGTCAGTCAGTCAATGACAACTGGGAAGCACGAATACTGGGAGGATATTGGGATCCCCTAGTAGATCGCAACTAGGACTATTAGGTTTTATTTTGGTAGGATAAGTAAGATCAACAATGGATGGTAATGCGGGAGGTTCGATTGCTCAATACCCATAATTCTGGGGTAAGAAAGACGATGATTTTGAGCAGCATTGGTTCCTATGTGAAGCAATATGGAGGTCAAGAGGGACTCTATATGAGAATAAATTGGTTGATTTCTAGACTACCTTGAGAGGCCATGCTCTCAAATGGAACATGAAGTATATTGATCCAAGAGTAACATGAGTACAAGGTCAAGCATTCACACTTGACCAGGTATGAACAAAGTTCATAGAGGAATTTAAGCTACCTTGGTCAAAACAACAAGCTCTGTCTGAGTTGCGCAAAATTCAACAAAGGGAAGGTGAATCGACCTGGGAATTGTTGACCCAAAAATCTGTTCTGGGCTCAACATGGTGTTTTACACAGTTACTTCTCCATGAAATCCCCTTGGTGCTATGGTTCCAGTCAAAGACAGTGGCGGGGGTCATAGTTACTATGGCCTCTGCCCTTGAAAGAGTATCAGTTGGGTGCGCTCAGGGACTTGTGGCCCTTCCCATGAACATTTCTCCCTCATGTCAAATCTGTTCTATTCGAGGGGTACAACACTTTCAAGTGGCATGAATCGGAACAAGCTTTTCAACAAGCTATCATGATCTTGATTCCAAGTCAGTATGACCCATATGAGGCACGCAAAGTCAAAGTCACCCGAATGGGCCAAACTAATAGCTGTAGCTTC
>JZKD02S0793250.1:530888-566874 GCA_000966675.3 Picea glauca
AAATAATTTATTTTGTATTCACTTTGAATTATAATACACTCATCACTTCACTTTATTATTTACCTTTTAAAATCTCTTAAACCACTTTGACTACTTTGACCTTTTGGGGCTTCAGATGACATATGAGGGTCTTCCAACTTCGTAAGGCCATAAATCTCAAACCGTGAGGAGTTATGTGACGTTCTACATACCACCAGAAATGGCATGACAAGCACTATCCATATTGGATATTTTCCTTGACAAAATCACTTTCCTTCATCTAATTATTCCACAATTAAGAATGGGTTCTCTTACTCCACAAAGTGTCTTCCCGTGAGGGATTTCACCATAAGGGGGACACTTTGGAGTTCATCCATATTTACTTCTTATCAACCATGAAAAAAAAATAATGAGTCATATTTACATCAAACAATATTGGGTCCATTACCCAAGCCTTTGTGCTATGGGGATTTCTTCAAGGGTTGACATCAATGATAACCAACCTTAATCAACATTTCCAACGGGCTATCACACGCCTAAAACGGAGATTGTATGCAAATGTTACAACCCCGAGAAGTTGATGTACTAACTTACCCAAACAGGGCCCACGTGACTTTTGGCGCTTCATCTCCTAGGGATAGGTTTTTGGATTTCTAGGGTTTTGGGCATTCTTGTTTATTGTAAAAGGGCCTTCAAAGCCTCATTTTAATCTTCTTCTTTCAAATGTGTGCAACCGTCACATCTCATCTTAGATATAAGCCGCCACCATTCCAGAAAGTTTGTTTCCACTGCATTTTACAGTTTCAGCTTATTTTATTATTGAATAGAAAACCAGTTTTACTGTATCTCTGTTATTTTGTGTTAAGCACTTGTTAATAATCTGTATTCATTTCATTCTTGAGGAAAGAAGCTCTCACACACCCAAGTGACCTCTCATGGAAGGAGAAAATAAATATGATGGGATAGGAGATCCTTACAAACTATTGATTGAGGAAGCCCTCACGCAACAGAGGAACGAGATGATGGATAGTTTCACACAAATCCTTCAGTAGCTACCAACAGGCGACGCATCTTCTTCGAACGGAGGTGCCACCCCCTTCAAGGTACAAATAAACTTCAATATTCCTATATTTGAAGGTTAGATAGGCGCAGATGTTGTATACAAGTGGTTGAATCTACTAGAAGGGTGTTTTTCTATACATAACTTTTCGAATAGAGAAAAGATTACTTTTGCACTCCTCAAAGTCGTTCCCCATGTCAAATATTGGTGGGAAACTTTCTGTGAGCAAAATTAAATAGAGGAAACCTCATTATTTTCAGTCACGACCACCTGGGAATCCTTCAAGGATGCTATTAAGGAACAATACTACCCTGTCGGAAGTTATGACGACCTGTATACCAAATGAACCACACTGTGGCAAGAAAGAGACCAAGCAGTGCCCGATTTCACAAATATCTTCCATACCTTGCGCACCAATATGGGTATCAAAGATTCATAGAAACATCTGGTTCCCAATTATCGTGATGCTCTACACAGATACATCCAGACTGAAATGGAATTTCTAGACATCTCATCCTTAGACGCGACCTACCGATATGCCGTCAAAATCGAGCAGAAGCTCAAACAAAAGACGCGGCAATTTGGGCCTGGGAACCCCTCACAACAAAAGCCGGGAAAGGTCAGCCCCAACCCACAGAACAAAGGATAGAGAAAATATGGATAGTATCAGGACAACTAGTCCAAGCCACAAGCAAAGAAGGACACTGGAAAGACAAAGAAAGATACCGGGAAGTGGTGCGACTTCCATAAGAGCCCTTGGCATAACATTGTTGATTGTTTCTCAAAGCAGTCATTGGTGGCCAAAGTGAAAGCCTCTGAATTAGATGTGGATTCTGACTCTGAGACAAAACCAGAAAGGGGAAGACAAATCATTGACACAGAACCCAGTGCCATCGTTACTACCACCACGCTCCAGCCTGGTGAACCAAACGAGTCAGAAGAAGGAGAGAGCCTCTTCCATTCACAAATGTGGGTAAAAGGCACCTCGCTGCACTTCATCGTTGATAGTGGTAGCCAGAAGAACCTCATCTCAGCAGAGTTCATCAAGCGGCTTGCCCTGCCAAAAACTCTGCACCCACAACCCTACACCATTGGATGGCTCCACCAAGGAAGCGATCTCCGCGTCAGCCAACAGTGTCGACTGTCGTGCGACTTCAAGCCCTTCGAAGACGAGGTATTATGTGATGTTTTCCCTCTCGAAGTTTGTGATGTTCTTTTGGGCCAACCTTATTTATGGAAACGTCATTTTGTATATGAGTTTAGGCCTCGTAGTGTTATTATTACTTTGAACAGGAAATTGTACATGATACCCGAGGCAGTCCCACCTAGTGTTATTTCCTTGATCTCTGCTAAGTAATGTAGGAAGGTCATCTCTTAGATGGGGAAGTTTGTATTCTTCGTGATTCTCTCTCATAATAAGAGAAAGATCACAGCCACATCCAGGGTCTCTGCAGCAAACCTCTCCACACAGCAGATGAAAGTAGATAAGGTCATGGAAGAATACTCATATATCTTCTCCTCACCTACAGGGGTACCTCTGCACTGCCAGGTCAAGCATCCCATCTATCTGACCCCCAGTGCACCGCTTCCCAATGGGCTATTCTATCACTGCTCTTTGTTAGAGAATGAGGAGATCAAGTGACAGATCCGAGAACTTATCCACAAGGGGCACATTCATCCCAACTAATCACCTTGTGGGAGCCCAATCGAAGAAAGATGGAACCTGACGAGTTTGTATTGAATACCGAGATCTGAATAAAATCACAGTCAGAAACTGGTACCCAATTCCCCGAATCAATGAACTCCTTTATCAACTCACAGGGCCCAAATACTTTAGTAAGATTGATCTAAAGTTTGGCTACCACCAGGTCCCAATAGAATAGACAGATGTATGGAAGACTGCCTTCAAGTCAAAGGAAGGCCTTTTTGAATGGTTGGTCATGACCTTTGGTTTGACAAATGCTCCACCCACTTTCATGAGGATGATGGATGATATCCTACAACCATTCACCAATACTTTTGTAGTGGTGTATCTATATGACATTCTAATTTACAGCAAGACTTGGTCCGAACACTTGCATCATATTCAACAGGTTCTGCATACCCTGCGGTAGCACAAGCTATACACCAACTTGGAAAAATGCTTCTTCGGCATGGACATGGTCCATTACTTGGTATACATCATTGATTAGCATGGAGTACATGTGGATCCAGCCAAGATCCAAGTCATCTTTGACTGGCCAGCCCCAACAACACTCACTAAGCTTTGGATCTTTTTGGGCCTTTCCAATTTCTACTGCAGGTTCGTGTTGGGATTCTCCCATATTGCATGGGCCCTCTTCCAAATAAATAGGGGTGGTGGTAAGGTGAAATTTGTGTGGGGTTGGTCCCAACAACAAGCATTCGATGATTTGAAGTAGTGCTTGTGCTCAGCCCCAATACTTTCACTACCAGACCTGTCGCATCCCTTTGAAATTGAGACAGATTCTTCAGACTATGCTATGGGCACCGTTCTCACTCAGTACGACCACCCCATGGCATATCATAGTGAGACACTATCAGATACTTCTCGTAAGTACCCTACTTACGACAAGGAAATGTACTCCATTGTACAATCTTGCCGCTAGTGGAGACATTACATTCTTGGGAAGGAGACAGTCATCCACACTGATCATAAGACACTACAGTTCATGCAGACACATGGAAAATTGGAGAATGACCGCCATCAAAAGTGGTCCACATACTTGCAGCGATTCCACCTCAACATCAAGTATAAAACATGAAACACCAATCGCGTCGCTGATTGCCTCAACAGACCGCCAGTCGTGACACTCACCATGATGCTAGACTCTTGCGGCCATGAGACATCTAGATGGCCCCAACTCTATGAGATAGACCCTGACTTTGCCACCACCTACCAAATGTTGGGTGAAAACATAGTTGTCGATAATTTTCATCTTCAGGATGGGTTGTTGTGTCGCCTGGGATATATCTTTGTTCCATCGAGTGAGTAGGCAAAGATGATCTGGGAAGCCCACTACAGTCGAGTGGCAGGACACATAGGCTTCGAAAATACAGTGGCGATGATACAGAAACATTTCTATTGGTTGAAACTTCAACAGGAGGTCAGCAAGTATATCAGGGCCTACACTGCCTGCGCTATTGCCAAAACCAACCACTAAGAAATAGGGCCTGTACACCCCTCTTCCTCCTCCTGACAAGACATGGGAATCCATATCAATGGACTGCATGTCGGGTCTCCCATCCACCAAGCGGGGAAATGACTGTTTTTTTGTGGTTGTTGATCGCTTTTGCTAAGATGGCGATTCTGGTTGCCTGCAAGAAGAGCATCACAACAGAGGCCACTACCAAGCTCTTATTTGAACGAGTCTGGGTACATTTTGAAATCTCACAAACCATTGTCTCAGATTGGTATAGTCGATTTCTCAGCACATTCTGGTCAAGCCTCTGGTCATTGCTGGACACCAAGCTCACCAAATCCACGACCTTCCACCCCCAGACAGATGGCCAAACCGAGGTTGTAAATTGAATGATTATGCATATCCTTCACATGTATAATTCAAAGCACCCTCACACATGGGATGATAGCCTTCCCTATGTCCATCATAGCTACAATCAAGCCCTGCATAGCTCAACCAGACATAGCCCCTTTCAGGTGGGGTTGGGATTCCAATCATTGGGTCCCATAGATGTTTCACTTCCCCTTGCGATCACCTCTACCAACTCATATCTTTCTCCAACTGAAGATGACAAAGCCACCCAGTTCATTGAGTGGATCCAGCACATCCACCAATAGGTTCAAGATATCCTACAAAAGTCCAATGACAAGTACAAACAACACCATTATCAACATCGGGTGCCACATAAGTTTAAGGTGGGCGACAAAGTTTAGTTGCACTTGCAGAAAGAACACCTTACAGGACCCCATCAGAAGCTTCAGCCACTCCATTATGGGTTGTACACTATCACCAAGGCCATGGGGGCCAATGCTTTTGAGCTCAACATTCCTCCCTTCCTTGGCCTGCACCCAGTGTTCAACGTGGATCTCCTTCGCCCTTATTTCCCACCATTATTGGACACCTCAGAAGTAGTAGAACAGCTGACACCAACATAACTCAACCCTGACTTCATACAACAAGAATCCCATGATCATATTGTGTACACACAAATCAAGGGCACTCGACAACAAAGGATCCATCTTTATCGAGTCGTCAAAGCAGGGCAGTGCCTGCACCAAGGCAAGTGGCTCACCTGGGGCCAAATTCAACAAAAATTTCCTCATCTGATGGGGGACCTCAATGCAATGGAGAAAATTTCTTCCTAAGGAGGGAGGATTGATCTATATGGATATTGGTGACCACCCAACTTTTCCAACTGGCTCAAAACAGTTTTTTGACAATTTTGGCAATTTAATATTTTTAGCAGTTTTAACTTCTGGGGCCATTTTGAGGGCCTAAATGAAGGTTTTTAGGGATAGATATCCTCAATGATATCCAAAGGAATTTTTATCCCCAAAAATGAATCTCCTCGATGATACCTTTCCAATGGGCTATCACACGCCTAAAACAAAGATCGTATGCAAAAGTTACGGCCCCAGGAAGTTGATGTACTAACTTACCCAAACGGGGCCCACATGACTTTTGGCGCTTCATCTCCTAGGGTTAGGTTTTTGGATGTCTAGGGTTTTTGAAATTATTGTTTATTTTAAAAAGGGCTTCAGATCCTCATTGTAATCTTCTTCTTGTGAATGCATGTAGCCGTCATAT
The DNA here is from genome assembly GCA_000966675.3 of Picea glauca. Taxonomy (NCBI): domain Eukaryota; kingdom Viridiplantae; phylum Streptophyta; class Pinopsida; order Pinales; family Pinaceae; genus Picea; species Picea glauca. The sequence goes on from JZKD02S0793250.1 coordinate 536,715, forward strand.
CTCTTCTCAGAGATAAGCCACCACCATTCCAGCAAGCTTGTTTCCACTACATTTTACAGTTTCAACTTATTTCGTTATTGAATAGAAAACTAGTTTTACTGTATCTCTGTTATTTTTTGTTAAGCACCTGTTAATAATCTATATTCATTTCATTCTTCTCATAAAATCTGGATCAATTTCCCTGAAGTTGGGAAGTTGTTCCAAGTTGGCAACCAGATATTTTGGACTATTTGAAATTATAGAAAGGATTGGACGAATAGCTTATATTCTTGCATTTCCTGCATCCATGACTATTCATAATTTATTTCATGTATCATTGCTCAAGAAGTATATACCTGATGCTAATCATGTGATTGATTGTAATGTGATTCAAGTGGAGCAAGAAGGCGCTTTGCAAGTGCAGCATGTGCGCATATTGTACTAGAGGAGAAAGCAACTCCATAATTAAGTCATAAAGCTTGTAAAGGTTCAATGGACCCGATACGGTCCTAAGGACGCAACATGGGAGCATGAAGATACTATGCAAGTAGATTACCCACATCGTTTTGAATATTTTGGAAACATTGTTGTTGTTGTGTAAATAAGTTCCACTAAGGATAGTGCAAAAATAAGGGGAGGTGATTGTAACACCCCAAGGCCAAGCCCATGCTGAATTGTAATTATGTTTATAGGATGGTGATCTAAGTGTTTATAAGATGGAAGAGTTATGTGTTTCATTAGGCTAGAGAGCTCAGATGCTAAGGCCAATGATCCTGATTTTGTATATGTAAATACTCACATCATTAATAAAATTACATCGTTGTGTGTATAATGACCACGAAGAAAGAGTTATGGGGGACTAAGCTCCACTAGGTAGGGAAAGGGAAGGGGATACGTGTCTAGGAATATGGGCTAAGATAGATGGCTTACCTCTAAAGGAATAATATTATATTATTATTTTCTAGAGGCCAAGGTTTGACATAACCATGTTGTCCTAAGTTCTTGAGGAAAGGGAACAAGTGTTAAGTGGAGCTCATGCAGCTTCAGGAAGACATGTGTCAACCTGGGTGCATGCAGTTTTTAGGTGGAAAAGTTAGCTCGTTGGGGGTTCCCTCACCATTCTCGTGATGGTCTCCACTTTAGAAGTTATCCATACTATCCACTAATGCATGCACTGAGACAGGGGGATCCTTGACACAGCCATCCATTGCCTCCATCGTTGATCTCTACAACTTTTGAAACCCACACACTCGTGTTATGAAGATAACATTTTTTTTCCTATGAACCACAAAACGACTGTGTAGTGTCTGAGCAATATCGCGCCTTATCCTTTTCTATTGCTACCCACATTTTCTCTGGACTAGTGTGGCTTGTTTTCATTACCGGAGCCCATACCCAAATTTTGTTGCGGAGGTTACCGCTGGACTTAGGAGATGGATAGAAGAGCCAGGTTGTCTGGACTGTGAGAAAATCTCTCCAGGTGAGAGAGTGTGTTGAGGAAGTGAGTTCTCCTTGAGGGAGACCTATAGTAGATATAATACTCTGAGACTTCCGGTCCAGCCTGTTGCTGAAGCCCTGAAAGGGAGGTAGAAAACCGATGGACTTGTGATAGTGAAGGTGTACACTCCTGGGGTGGGACATGCATGTGGGGAATGAGGGTCCATGGGTTGTGGGAGTAAGTGTCTCCTGGGATAAAATCCTTCCTGTTCATCTATGTGACTTTCCTATTGTCCTTGCCAAGCCTAGGAATCCATTTCCCGGTGGAGTTTAGTCCCAACTCGGGGGTGAACCATTGTTGAGCATGATGAGCAACGTGATCTAAGGTTGGGAGGTTTGTGGAAGGTATGCATGCAATTGGTGGTCATCTATTAAAAGATAAGTACCAAATATATGTTCTTTGTATGATGGGTATCTTGAAATCAAGTTATAATGTTATTAGAATTGTTTGTATATATTGCATGTATGTTTTAATGTTGTTTCTGCATGATTAGGTGTATGAACAGAATGCTATAATTGTTTAAATAGAATTAGATAGGTATGTATATAAGTATATATGGTATCAGAGCATGAAATTTATTCAGTGGTATGGCCTGGCCTGTTGGTTTAAGGCCAAGAATGTCACAAAATGGTATTAGAGAAGAAAAACAGAGGTTTGAGATCCGAAAATGTTACATCAGGGACCGAGAAGAGGTCAAGGAGGTGGAGCTAGAGGAGACTTTAGAGGAGGAAGAACTGGGGGAAGAGGACCAAGTATATGCTACAACTGTGATGAGCAAGGCCACATGGCTAGATATTGTCCTCATCCAAGATGACCATGGTGCTCTCACTGCAGAACCAATGGGAACACAACTGAATACTTCCCAGAACTAATTGCAAAATGGGAAGATCAGGTACACCAATGAGGAAATAATCTCATCATTTCAAACATAACGAGATTTATTAGAGGAAAACTTCCCAGTCTTAATATCGTTACTTGAGGAGGAGCAAATACTGGCGTAGATGCTGACAATATACCTCAAATCTAGAAAGCAACACCTAAGGAGGATAGGTATTATCCTTTGAAACAAAATCTATTCTTTAAAAATGCCATAGAAGTATTTCAGAATATCCTTGTCCCTAAGATGAAATAAAAACCCCCTCATCCTATCATTTACCCTAGTATTGCACAAGTCCCTACTTCACCCTCTGCACCCAGAAATCCTGTAGTCCCAATGAGACAACCTCAACAATCACAAAATGTAGTTGACCTTTGGTTTCAGTTATTTTCTAATATTCTTGGGAATGACCAGTTGATAGAAAAGTTGTGCAATGCACTGTACCTAGTTCTAGGAAATGAAGAATCTCTAGAAACAATAATAAGGACTATTCTTCCTGAGAAGAATACTTAGAGAGTATAGAGAAGGAAAGTACAGACTAGAAAATATTTTATATTAGCAGCCCAGCTAGATGAATTTGAGATTAAGGATGTTACGTTAGATCTAGGATATTATGTTAACATAATGCGTAAAAATACTTGGGAAGCCTTAGGAAAACCCTAGTTGACATATTCCCCAATCCAGCTAAGAATGGCCAATCAGTATTATATTTTCCCAATAGGAAGACTGGAGAATGTGGAAATAGATGTTGCGAGAGTGAATATTGTAGTTGATTTTGAGGTGATCGAAATAATGGGGGATAAGGACCCTTATCCTGCACTACTTGGTATTGATTGGGCTTAAGACAACTATGCGGTGATTGACCTAAATAAAGACACTATGAAATTTGAGGAATATGGAATAAAAGTAGTTCAACCCTTGGATCCCTATGTAGGCCCTCAATAAATGGAGCTAATGAACAACAATATGGAGGGAGACGACTTGGATCAATTGTACACTGTAACATCAGAAACGAGAGAAGACTACGTAAATCCTACTGCTAATGGATCAGTAAGTTGGAGGAGCATAAAATCAATAGATGAAGATTCAGAACTGGAATTTGAAAGTTGGCAACAAGGTTCATATGAAATATTTTCAAGAAGATGTGCAACTACCAGAGAAACTAGATGGGTTGGAACTAAGGTCAGATAAAACCCGATATATGATGGTACCTCAGAGCTTGACAATTTTTTGGTTAGCATGGAAGAAAAGATAGTGGAGGATCATGGGATCTCAATGGTGGACTTAGCCCTTAAGAATGATGTGAAGCAAGCTATCTGATATATATTTCAAGATAAGGAGGAGTTGGAATCGGAGATGTGGACAGATTCCCAAAGACATTTTCAGAGCTAAAAGGGATTAAAGGAGATATGGGAGAGATAAAAATTGAACTAAAACCAAGATCAAATCCTGTAAGGAATAGACCATATCACCTTAAACCCTGAGTAAAAGAGAAGGTTAAGAGGGAAATAGACAAGATGTTGGAAGATGGACTCATTTTTGCAATGGAAGAAGCAGAATGGGTTAGCCAAATAGTCATCTAGAGCAAGAAAGACATAGAGGACATTAGGGTCTATGTAGACTATAGAATCCTTAAATCTTCCTATGTGCATGACCATTTCCCAACACCTTTTATTGATGAGGTGCTAGACCAGGTTGTGGGGAAAGAATCTTACTCATTTACAGATGGAATTCTGGGGTATCACCAAGTAAGGATTGTTGAAGAAGACAAAAAAAGACCACATTCATAACAGAATGGGGGTCATTTGCATACAATGTGATTCCATTCAGCCTAAAGAACTCCCCTACAATTTTTTCCTGGATTGTAATAGAAGCTTTCCGAGAATTTATTCAGAAGTTTATAAAAGTTTATATGGATGATTGGACGGTATACAGTTTACTCAAGGAACATGTAACGCTACTATGTTTGATGTTTGATATATGTAGAGAATTACAGATATCGTTGAACCTCAGAAAGTGTATCGTTTGTGTGCCACATGGAAATTTGTTAGGCCACATAATATGCCGAGAAGGAGTACTGGTAGACCCAGCCAAATTTTTGGTTATTGTGAACATGATACCACCTACGAGTGCTAAGAGGTTGTGCTCCACGCTAGGGCACATAGGTTACTATCACAAGTTTATAAGAAGATATGAAAAAATTACTGCACCTCTGGAGAATCTACTAAAGAAGTTAGAAGTGTTCCAGTGAACCAAAAAGTGTGATAAAGTGTTCGATATCCTAAACAAAAATATCAACACAACACCTATTATGATATTTACGAACTACGAAAAAAAATTTCATGTGCACATAGACGCATCAAGTATTGCCTTGGGAGCCATCTTAGCGTAACCAGGATATGGAGCCATGGATCATCCTATCTATTTCTCTAGCAAGAAGTTGTCGCAAGATGAGAAAAACTATGTAACCACAGAAAGGGAGGGTTTAGCTATGATTTACGCTTTGTAGAAGTTTATAAATTATTTGTTAGGCTCTCATTTTAAGTTCTTTATTGATCATTCTGCACTAAAATATCTAGTTAACAAGCCTGTTTTGGCAGGAAGAATTTGTCGATGGTTATTATTGTTCCAGGAATTTTCATTTGAAGTGATCATTAAACCTGGAAGATGCAACGTGGGGCCTGATCACTTGTCTAGATTAGAGCTAGGAGAAAGTGGCGGATAAGTTGATGGTCAGCTCCCAGATGCAGACCTGGTCTGTGTTGAGGTCATCCCATAATACCTGGAAGACATAAAAGTATTCTTAAGTATAGGGACCTACCCAAAAATGTACTCCGCAACTCAGAAATGTCATATGGTGGTTAGAGCAGTGAACTATCAATTGATTTCAACGAAATTGTATAAGTTGGGCCTAGATAGTATCCTCAAGAGATGTGTCTTAGATCATGAAAGACAAGACATACTATTGGAGTGCCACGATGGATTTGTGGGAGGTCATGTTGGAGGAAAGGCCACTGCATAGAAATTCCTTCAAGTTGGACTATGGTGGGCCACTCTCTTCAAAGATGCAAAGGCATACGCTATATCTTGTGACGTTTGTCAAAGAGTGGGAAAGCCATCACAACGAGATGAATTGCCTCTTCAGCCATTTCAAGATCTACAAGCATATGAGAAATGGGTGGTTGAATTTATTGGGTCAATCAAACCCACCGCTAAGCATTCAAAAGGTAGGTATATTATTACCACAATAGATAACCTCACACGTTGGGCTGAGGCAACAACTATCCAGGATTGTTTGACCGATACTGTTGCTAGGTTCATTTTTGAAAATATTATCACTCGGTTTGGATGCCCTAAGAGTCCGAACAGTGACCAGGGTGATCATTTTATCAGTAGTACAATAGTAAATCTTACAACAGAGTTATTGATCCAACATCATAAAATTATCCCCTACCATCTGCAAGCCAATGGAATAGTAGAAGCGTTTAACAATATCCTGAAGAGAGGATTAACGAAGGTTTGTTGTGAAAACATAGAGGATTGGGATGATCGAGTCCCAGTAGTTTTATGGGCTTATAGGACAACCACAAAGAAACTCCACATGTATACTCCATTCTAGCTAGTCTATGGGAAAGAGACTGTGGTACCTGCAGAATTCATTACTTTGAGTTTATATATTGCACAGATTACACACATGTTAGAGGATGAATCAGTTGCGCAGAGGCTCATGGAATTGCAAGAACTTGAAGAGACCAGGTTTTTAGCAAACTTCCATCAATCAGTTGAGAAATCAAGGTAGAAATCTTAACATGACAGACACATTAAGGCCAAAGTACTTGCACGAGACAAGGTCCTAATTTATGACAGTCAATACGAGAAACATCCAGGCAAGTTGCGCATGTATTGGTTGGGACCATTTATAGTTGTGGAGATCCGACCTTATGGAGCAGTCATACTCATGCAATTAGATGGTATACATCGGCCAGGATGGGTGAATGGCACTCGCCTGAAACCCTATATTTCTCAAAATTGAGCTAAAGGACCGCTGCTTTAGTCCAAAGGAGCATGTATAGTAGTTAGATTTGAGTTTTTTTTAAATTTTTGTGAATTCAGTTAATAAAGTCGAAGAGTGCATTGTTGCATCGCGACATGTAGTTCATTTTTTTGTCTAAGGTGTTGTTTTGATGCATCACTGCTTACTCAACAACGTAGGATCAAAAGAGTCACATACCTATTAATGAAATTCATTAAATATGATAGGGACCACTTTTTGGTCGGAGGAAGAGTGAATCCAGATGCAATACGAGTCCATGTGCCACACAAACCTAGTCCATTCATATCCTTTATTACCACTACAATAACCCATACAAATTTTGTTAAACCATAAATTCATGATACGCGAAGATGCCATCGATATTCGCGCCAGGATTCTCATCCATTAAATGATAAGGTATGGAATCGTCCACATTCCTGACCAACTTGCCCAGTAAATGCAAAGATGACCCAATAGATTTACCATGTTAACCAGTCTCATCAGACAACTCAGATCCAAGTTCCGTCTATAGGGTAATGATGAATAGAATTAGCAGTTATTACATAACTTGCCAGCTAAGCCCGAGTATAAGGCTCTGAGAACTCGGTGTGGGACACATTTATTCCTAGAGAGAACTTAGCGATTTGCAAATTCTGAATCGTGAGAAATCCTGTGCAATCCATCGAACCTTAGTCGTGATATCCAATCCCTATTTAGCCTATTAAATTTGTTGATATTTTAGACTCACTATACCGAGAGCTACAGGGATCAGAAGCGTTGTTTCGAAGGATGCATGATCCAAATTAATTTCAGCACGAAATGAGAGCGGAGATATAATAAAGAAATGCACAAAGATATCACATATATTCAATAATATAACAAAAATGTAGTAGAGATGCAACCATAAACACGGATATACAGTAATACACGATTTCTATTAATGAAAGAAATGTACAGAGACTGTAAAAATACAGAGTGAAAGACTCGCTAGAATGGTGGCAGCTTATCTCTAAGAAGAGATGTGACGGCTACTCGCATTCACCAGAAGATGATTAAAATGAGTCTTTGAAGGCATTTATACAATAAAAAGGAATGCCCAAAACCATATACATCCAAAAACCTAACCCTAGGAGATGAAGCGCCAAAAGTCATGTGGGCCTCATTTGGGTAGGTTAGTACATTAACTTCCCGGGGTCGTAACTTTTGCATACGATCTTCGTTTTAGGCGTATGATGTCCCGTTGGAAAGGTATTATCGAGGAGATTCATTTTTGGGTCTCAATCATGCATTTGAATATCATTGAGTTGGTTCGATCCTGAAAAATCTTCATTTAGGCCCTCAAAATGGCCCCGGAAGTTAAAAACTGCTAAAAATAGTAAATTGCCAAAATTGCCAGAAAACTGTTTTGAGCCAGGCGAAAAAGGTGGGTGGCCACTGATATCCACCTGGATCAATCATCCCTCCTTAGGAAGCAATGGTATCCATTGCGTTGAGTTCCCGGGGGAGAGGGAAAAGCGTTTGTTGAATCTGCATCTTGGTGATTGCTTGCCTTGTTGGAGACGTCATGCTACTCAGTTTGTGGAAGTATATCATGAACCTATTGAGGTTGAGGCTGTTCAACAAGTCAAGATACATGAGAGGACAGTGTTCAGAAGGAATATTTTTTCTTTGTTGCAGCCTTGTCGACCTTCTTCTGTTGGATATAAGGTGCTTGGGGCAAGGCTGTAGTGGTTGCGGTATCCTTTTGTTCTCCTTTTGAATAGATTGTGAAGAAGCTGAATTTTGCAGTATGAGATACTACCTTGCGGCACTTTTTAGGTGGAATAGTAGTTGAAGCTACCTCTGGCATTCTATAGATATGACCCCCCAAAGTAACAATGACACTACGGGGTCGAGACTCATAAACATCATGGCATCTCCACATATATGGTTGGCCCAAGAGCACATCACAGACATCCAGTGGGGAAACATCACATAACACCTCATCCTTGAAGTGTTGGATGTTGTATGATAATTGACATTGTTGGCTAACACAACGATCTCGTCCTTGGCGAAGCCACCCAATGTTGTATGGCTGCAGGTGTGGTGTTCTCGACAATCCCAATAGTTTGATGACCTCTGCTGAGATGAGGTTCTTCTGGCTTCCGCTATCAACAATAAAATGTAGTGCGGTCCCCTTCACCCACATCTGTGAATGAAAAAGGCACTCCCCCTCTTTAGGATCTATTGGTTCTTCTATTTGAATTGTTGTGGTCGCAATAATAGCAGTGGGGTCTGCATCAATGATCTGTCCTTTACCATTATTTTCAAAATCAGATTCTGAATCAGGGTTCGGTTCCTTGTCTTTGATCTCGGCCACCAATGACTGTTTTAAGTGACATTCATCGATGTTGTGCCAGGGTCTTTTGTGGAAATTGCACCATTTTCTGGTGTCCTTCTTTGTCTTCCCGTGACCCTTCTTTTCCTTTGGCTTGGACTAGTTTTGGGGAGACTGTTTGTTAGGGTTGTCTTTGTCATACTTTGGTTGTTGCGGATTTGCAGACCCGACTCCTATTTGTTCTAATGGTTAAATTTTTTCTTGATTTTAATAGCATATCGATAGGCAACACCGAGTGATGAGATGTCCAGAAAATCCATTTTAATTTGGATGTATCTGTGTAGAGCCCCACGGTATTTCAGAGCCAAATGTCATTAGGAGTCTTTGATACTCAACTTGGTGCACAAGGTATGGAAGGTATTGGTGAACTCTGGAACTGCTTGGCCCCTCTCTTACCGCAGTGTGGTCCATCTCAAGTACTGGTCCTCATAGTTGCCAACAGGGTAATATTGTTCCTTTACCGCATCCACAAAAAAATACCAAGTGGGCTCGGCCCCATATATTCCAGACTCTTCTATGGAACTTTGATCCAAGTAAGTTTCCCACCAATGTTTGACATGGGGGAGAGATTTAAGGAGTGCGAAGGTGATCTTTTATCTGTCGGAAAAATTGTGAATAGAGAAATAACCTTCTAACATGTTTAACCATTTATCTAGGGCATCTTCATCTATTTGACTTTCAAATATAGGAATATCAAAATTGACCTGTACCTTAAAAGGTGAGGTTCCTCCAAAGTGGCTGCTTGATGAAGATGTGCCTGATGCTATCGTGAGGCATTGAAGGATGTGGGAAAAATTCTCCATCATTTCATCCCTCTATCGCGTGAGAGCTTCCTCAAGCAACAGAGTTATAGGATCATCTGCTCCGTCATTTTTCTTTTCTTCTGCCATTGAGGGTTTCTAGAGTGTGTGAGATCGATTGTCCTCAAGAGAGACAAGATCGAGACCCAAATTTCTATACTCCGACCTCGTCAGGGACATGTACTGAAAAAAATGATCAAGAACAACCTGCTCTGATACCACTGATCCGGATTAATTTCGGCACGAAATGAGAGCGGAGATATAATAAAGGAATGCACAGAGATATTGCAGATATTCAATAATATAACAGAAATGTAGTAGATATGCAACCATAAACATAGATATACAATAATACATGATTTCTATTAATGAAAGTAATGTACAGAGACTGTAAAAATATAGAGTGAAAGACTTGCTAGAATGGTGGCAACTTATCTCTGAGAATAGATGTGACGGCTATTCGCATTCGCCAAAAGATGATTAAAATGAGGCTTTGAATTACTTTATACAATAAACAAGAATTTCAAAAACCCTAGACATCCAAAAACCTAACCCTAGGAGATGAAGTGCCAAATTTAAGTGGGCCCCGTTTGGGTAAGTTAGTACATTAACTTCCCGGGGTCGTAACTTTTGCATACGATCTCCGTTTTAGGCGTATGATAGCCCGTTGGAAAGGTATTTTCGAGGAGATTAATTTTGGAGCTTAAATCATGACTTTAGCTATTATTTATTTGGGTAAATCCTGAAAACCTTCATTTAGGCCCTCAAAATGGCCCCAGAAGTTAAAAACTGCTAAAAATAGTAAATTGCCAAAATTGCCAGAAAACTGTTTTGAGCCAGTCGAAAAAGGTGGGTGGCCACCGATATCCACCTAGATCAATGCAGTACCAGATGATCCCTATGACCCCCGAGTTGATATCGTGGGCAATCTCAAAGGGAAGGTCGAGAAGGTCAAGCTCCTCGACCTTGACATGACAGACCAGGTTTTGTTCCCTCAGATGAAAATCGATGTCTTATAGAGTATCGCTCTGGATGAGTTGGGAGGCATGAAATTCATGCCAAAGTCTAACTTCATCAAATTGTTTAACTCTAAAATTATGAACCTCAGATATTTACCAGTTTTTGTCACAACTAGGGAGGTTGCGAGGTGTACCAAGTTCTCATCAGCAGGGTACACAACAAAAGATTGTGGTTGGATAGGAGATATCCAATTCACACAGAGGACATCCACTAGCTTACTGGACTATCCATCAAAGGAGAGGATGTATCCAAAGATTTTCATGGTTCCAACAAGCATGGAAAGAAGAAGGGGGAGCCCAATTTATATGAGCGGTTTCATACAAAGAGTGTGGGGGGGGGGGCGCACAACCAAGATCGACCCCATACTACCAGAGACAATCAGGATCGACTGCTATATAATGTGAGCAAGGTCATGAGGTCTTACTACAAAGGTGAGTGTACACTATATGCCCTATCAGTGGCATATTTTTGTGCCAATGGCACTATATTTAACTGGTGTAGATATTTACTGGAGGAACTCCTGGTGGCTTTCAAGGAAGCACAAGAGAAGGCTGTCACTTTCACCTACAACTACTTACTTGTCGCGTTCATAATGTTGAAATGGACGCCACCCATAGGAAGACCACTATCGCCAATAGAATAACGACGATTGGAAAATATGTTTGAGCCTTGGCACTCAAGGTCAGACTCAGAGAACACCACCTTCAACAACAAAATGTTCTCCAAATGGTATAATAGGTTGCTCGATGCAAATGATAGGTTGCGCATTCCGTAGGAATTTCTGAACTGCAATATGAGAAACAATGCATTTAGAATGAACCACCACCATACATTCATATGGACAAGGTATTCCAATAGAGAGGACTTTCACTCGTTCATGCTACCATTCTACGTAGATGATGAGGCCTTCGACAAGGAGGTTGTGTCATGGCCTGGAGTAAAACACAACCTACACAATTCGAGCATGCATTACCTTTTTCCTGTGAAGCTCCTGAAGAAGAGGGGTTAGGAAGTAGGGGTAGGACCGAGCTCGGGCCTGGAGGCATAGAAGAAAGAATCCCTAGTACAGACAGACTCTGACGAGGAGGAAGAGATGCAACCACTGGAGAGAAAGAAGAGAACACTACCTATGTTCCTGCAGCTTCTAGAGCAAGTTATGATGAGAGATAAGGATGTCAACGAAATTCTCAGCGTTGAATTCATCATAGAGACAATGGATAAGAAACCCAGGACGAGGATCTCCCCAAGCAAGATTTTGAACCCCCAACCCATTTCAACCACTCCCCGCACTCGCTTAGCAGCTCAAGCAACCCCTATTATAGATATCTAGGATGACCCTGAGCCTGAAACCACTCCATCCACCACCACCATCACTAAGAAACCTCCATCGCCACCACAACCCCAGTCGCCACCTCAAGAAACCACCATTCCATCCTAAACCATTGACTGAGAACCCATGCAGCTGGATCCCCCAGAGATACCCGATCAGAGACCAGAACTTCCTGGTCCAAACCCAGAAGTACCCAAATAGAGACTAGAACTTACTGGCCCAAAACCTGAAGCCTAGGACCAACATATCATACCCTTTGTGCCAATTTAGGACACTCTGTCTTCAACGAAGATGCAAGCAGGATCGAAGCTTCAAGTCCTAAGTCCAAATTTCACTTCCTCAATGACCAAGGTTGAGGGTGCTATCAGAAGCATCACCCCAGAAGATGAGGTCCAAAAAGACACAAAGATACTATAGGGTCAGAAGGAACCCGAGACGGCCTCATGACAAACCACAATGTTAGTCTAGGAACAAATGGAGCTAGTCATCCAAAACCCACAGCAGTGCACAGAGTTGTTGCAACTCTACCTAGCAAGAACAGAGGTACTAACTTTATTGTCGTCAAAACTGAGCTTAAGGCTTGTTCCAGGACCATCAATAGGAGAAGAGGAGGTGGAGACACCTTCAGAGCATTCAATGACCAGTGGAATCCCACTACAGGTCCGAGTACTAAGGGAGGCCACCCCTTCTTCCACTAACCTTGCACAGTGGCCAGCAATGCATTTAGTCAGAATGATCAGAGCCTCAATTGATCAATTGGAGCAGAGGACCCAGCAGGACAAAAGGACTGTAGAGTTCACAAGGGAGGAAGCACTCCTTGCTCAAGCATGCAGAACACAAGAAGAATACGCCAAGATCTAGGTGGAGCAGAAACTGAAAAGAGTCTAGGAGAGGATTGTTGAAGCCTGATCGGAAATAAGTAAAGTAGCCCCATAACTGCCAGAGTCCAGTGTTGTAGGAGAACCTGAACGTCAGATCGAGCTACTCCAGGGAGCATGGTCACAGCTGGTCATTCATGTATAGAAGTTGGAAGTGCAGTTGCAGGAGAGTCAGCAAGAAGCAGAGAAGCAACCTTGGAAGATGCAAGAGCAGATGGAGAATGTAGTGCTGGAAAGAAACAATGCTCGAGAAACACTACACAAGCACACAACCGAGTACACAAATATATTTTGTGAAGTTAGCGACTGGACGAGAATTATGGCAAGGCACAACCAAACTATGGAGGAGGTGCACGCAAGAATCCAGTTTTTCAATGAAGAAGTTGTTGTCACCATGGACCCATTGGAGCAACAGGATAAATTTTATCAAATCCAACAAGAAGACAATGAGTTGAATTCTCTGTTTGAAGCATAATCCATAGTAAAAGAGTTACGCGAATTTCGACATGTCATTCAAAAAATGTATATGAAATTGCATTAGGTAGATGCTACAACCGAATCTGAATGAAAATATATGGTCACATCCAAGCCCAAATGATGTATCACAGATGCAACTCAACAATTTGTAGTCAAAGCGTCACTCCTTGCCAGGAAGTGGCAGGATAAAATTGGGATTTTCCAGGAAGTCAGGAAGCAAGCCTTAGAGTTGGTCCCAAAATTGGGCCCTTCATTTGAAGAGGAAGAAAAAGAGAAAGCACAAGAAGAAGATGAAAGAAAAGCGGAGAGGGATGAAAAGGGAAAGAAACAAGCACTCCTAGAAGCCGCGAAAGAACCAAGTAATTGACTCGAGGGCGAGGGAGAGGGAGAAAGAACCAAGTATATGAGATGCATATTATTTTAAAAGGGTTGGGTTTTTTGTTGTTATTGTTGGGTATGGTTGGGTGTAGTTTCTTGCCTGTAGGGTTTTGTCATAGATGGTATAGAGTGCACAGACAGAAAAAGGGTTTTATGATTGTAACTTGTATACATTTTGGGGAAAATGGTAGTTAGAGATCTATGACCTGAGTCTGGAGCAAGAAGTTTGTAACATAGTACTAATTTGTATCTCTAAGATTGTATCTAAGAAGCTCTACTAATAATATATAAAGAAGGACCTAAAATTTTGAAATTAGTGTGTCATTCTGTGTGCATGTTTATGAATTACCTCCTTACAATACTTCTTTATGCTTGATAAGATCAATATGTTGTCTTTGTTTAAAAATGATTTCTCAACCTGAATGTCTTTAGTTCCAGTATGAATGGGTTTAGATATGTTCTGTGGTTAGTCTATCTTGCGCAAGATCAGGGTGAATCTTGAAAGTTCTGGAAACCCACCTAAGTATTATCCTTTCCCTTCCCTATATTTTTGTCTTGGTTGTGCTTCGGGTGAGACTTCTTCTCTTCAGAGGAGATGAAAATGCCAGCGCTCTAGACTACTCGATGCCTTTTGTTGCTAACCTAAGAAGGACCCTCGTCTAATCAATTCCAAACAGACCACTAAGAAATAGGGCCTAAACACCCCTCTTCCTACTCCTCACAGGCCATGGTAATCCATCTCAATGGACTACATGTCAGGCCTTCCATCCACCAAGAGGGGAAATGACTATGTTTTTGTGGTTGTTGATCATTTTTCCAAAATGGTAATTTTGGTCGTCTGTAAGAAGAGAATCACAATAGAGGCCACTGCTAAGATCTTATTTGAACAATTATGGGTTCATTTTGGAATCCCACAAACCATTGTCTCATATCGGGATAGTTAGTTCCTTATCACATTATGTTCAAGCCTCTAGTCATTTCTAGATATCAAGCTCACCAAATCCACTACTTTCCACCCCCAAACAAATGGCCAAACCGAGGTCGTCAATTGGATGATCATGCATATCTTGCGCATGTATAATTCCAAGAACCACCACACATGGGATGAGATTCTTCCCTATGTTCTACATAGCTACAAATGAGCCCTACATATCTCAACCAACCATAGCACCTTTCAGGTGGGGTTGGGATTCCAACCATTGGGTTCCATGGCTGTTGCACTACCCCTTTCCTCCACCTTAGATGACTCATCCCCTACTCCAACTGAAGCTAACAAAGCCACCTCGTTCATTGAGAAGATATAACACATCCTCCAATAGGTTTAAGATATTTTACATAAATCCAATTCCAAGTACAAGCAGTGCCATGATCAACATCGAGTGCCACATAATTTTCAGGTGGGAGACAAACTTTGGTTGCAATTGCAGAAAGAACACCTTACAAGCCCCCATCGGAAGCTTCGCCCACTCCATTATGGTCCTTACACCATCACCAAGGTTGTGGGTGATAATTCTTTTGTGCTCAACATTCCCCCTTTCCTTGGCCTGCACCCCGTGTTCAACGTGGCTCTCCTTTGACCATATTTCCCACCATTATTAGACACCTCAGAGATAGAAGAACAATTGAAACCAATAGAGATCAACCATGAATACATGAAATAGGAATCCAATGATCATATTGTGGACACACGGGTCAAGGGCACTTGACAACAAAGAATCCATCTTTATTGAGTTGTCAAATCAGGGCAACTCCTACACCAAGGCAAGTGGATCACCAAGGGCCAAATTCAACAGAAACATCCTCATCTAATGGGGGAACTCAAATAAATGGATTCCATTTCTTCCTAAGGGGGGAGGATTGATCCATATTCATTTCGATGGCCTTCCACCTATTCCAACTGGTTCATTTTGGCAGTTTTCTAGTTTGGCAGGTTTTTCCTAGTTTTTGGGTCCCTGACTTCTGGGGTTGTTTTGAGGCCCTAAACAACATTTTTAGGGCTCTCCAAATTCAAAATGTTGGCATAGAAAAATTCTTATCAAAAAATGTGTAGTCCTCGGATATACCTTTCCAACAGGCTATTGTTTTCCTAAAACGAATATCGTATGCAAAAGTTACGACCCCGGGAAGTTGATGTACTAACTTACCCCAACGTGGCCCACGTGACTTTTGGCACTTAATATCCTAGGGTTAGGTTTTTGTATGTCTAGGTTTTTGGCATTCATTCATATTGTAAAAAGGCCTTCAGAGCCTCATTTTAATCATCTTCTTGCGAATGAGCGCAACCGTCACATCTCTTCTCAAAGATAAGCCACCACAATTCTAGCAAGCTTATTTCCGCTACATTTTATAGTTTCATCTTATTTCCTTATTGAATAGAAACCAATTTTACTCTATCTTTGTTATTTTGTGTTAAGCATATTTTAACAACCTGTATTCATTTCATTCTGCTCATAAAATCCAGATTAGAAGGTGTAGAGAATTTATATTGTACGATGACCCTTTGAATGACCAGTATGAGGCATTTTGGTGTGAGTTTCCTTAGTTCGTATAATTGGTTGAAGATACTCACAGAAGCTCTAGAGTAAAAATATCAATATAAAATGAACCTTTAGCGTATCGTTCCAAATATTATCATATTACAATGGTTATATCATCATATTACTCATGATGTGGAATTTTAGGTGGAGAATACTGCAAATGGATACATCATAGAGTTTGTTTGAAAACATTGCCAATTCTTTTCTAAAGCACAAGTAGTCTTTAGGAAAGGATCTCATGGATGGATGGTATGGGACATTCCCCTTTGGATAAAGGTTTTTTTGGTAGAGGAGGGATTATTTCCAATTTCTCCAGTGAACATGGATGAGTAACTTCCATATGCTAGGGGAAGTGGCTAGAAATGGTGCTAGTGAGATGCAGAATATAAGAAGACTTTAGAATTGGGGGGATTTAGAGAATAATGTAATGATTGAAAAAGTTTTGAGGAGGTCATATATTATATAATGGTTGTGGATGAATCATATGAAATAAATAAGAAAGAGAATTAAATAGATACAGAAGGAGATTAGCAATGAAGGAATATTGAATAAGTTATAGAAGTTGCAAAGGTAAGGAGAGTTCACCACATCATGGTTGAAGGAGAGAGGGATATAAATGGAGGGAAGCCCAGTAAGAGATAGCTAGTGCAAAGGAGTATTGAGAGAGAGAGAGAGAGAGAGAGAGAGAGAGAGAGAGAGGTAATAAAGATAGATGTGACCATTCAAAATAATGAAGTGGAGTTCACCTTAGAGAAAGGTGTTAAACAAATTGAACTAGAAGATTCAACAAAATATGAATAAATAAATAGATTAAAAGATATTGTTATCAATGTGCTTTGATTATTTCAAGGATAGGTTTCACTCCTCAGTTTTGTTGCTAAAACACCACCTAAATAAATCTCATTTCGGCCATATTTACCCTATTTTCCCTCACCTTTGTTCCAATTTGCATATATTTTTCCCACCAAAGACAAATAAAACCATAAGAAGGTATTTTAATAATTTTATTTTAATTTTTATTATTTAGAAATTTTTAAGTGTTGGAAAGTCGTTTTCACCAATGTTTACAGGAACAAATTCGATTTGGTAATTTCTCATTCATTTAGATATTTGCAGAATAATATAAAGAAAATGGGCACATGGATCATGATCTATGTCTTCATACTATGTATGGATTCCCCTTATATAGACAAAAATCCTCGCATAGGTTCCCGATCAGAGCGCGGTCAGTACTTCCACTCGGGAGGAAAATAACACAACAAGTAAATCCACAATTTCAAAAATCTATGATTTGGCACGAATTTCGCTGCCACAGAGATCATATATGATGGATATGAATGTTAAATAAGTCATTTAGTTATCTGATAGAGGATTTTTAGCATTTGAGTTTTATTTTTTCTTTCTATAAATACACATACAAGTGAAGATACGAGGAATGGAAACTGAACCTCTCAGTTGAAGATTGTAATGGTTTTATTACCAATATAACTTCTTTGATCTTATCCATTTAGTTTCTTTCTTACTATGCATTTGTCAAGCTTGGAGGACCCCCTTTCTTTTGTTCATGTCAATCTTATAAATTTTTGTGCATACCTTTGTTTTTATGCAACTTCTTATTTTCGTAAATCATCCCACTTTCTTGTTTATAGACCAACTATTTAATTTCTATATTTAAAATCATATTTTATTTGAGTTTTCATTTACAATTTGCAGTTGATTTAATTAGTATTTGATTTATTAGCATTCTTATAATCTATAACTTTCATATTTAAACAATGTATTGCTTCAAGAACCTACTTTCATTAGGGCAACGTAACCTTACAACCCACCTTTATACCAATGAGATAGTGATAACTATAGATTGGAGAAATTAGAATTTAGTTTAGAACACCTTTTCATTTGAATGAATGGTTAGCATCTTTACAATATTTAATTATTACAAGTCAATAGAGTACTATTGCAAGAGCCAAAAATCATTAAGGAAATACAACCTTGCACCCTAAGTTTTCTACCAATGAGGTTGTGATAACTATAGATTGAAAACATGATATAATAATCTAGAATCTTTTCATTTTCAATGTTAGTGATTAATATTCTTTTCAATCCTTAAAACTTTAACAAGTTAACAAATTATTGTTTTAAGAGACATTACTTGTTGAGGCATTGAAATCTTGTAAACTAGTTTTCTACCTGTTAGCTCCCAAAATGAATCAGTCAATTTGTTCCATTTTGTAGGTGATAGCATGGTCATTAATAGGATCCTATATAATTTTTTAGCTTTTAGAAGTGTCAAAACATAGGATTTAAGGTTTATTCTAGAAATAAATTGATCCTCCAAAGGTTGTTTCAAAATTTTGTGAAAAAGCTTTTCAACAGCTAACATATGTTGTGAAGTTGATGTTAGCTGGTGAAAACCTCGGGTTTCAACGGTTAAGGTGTACTCCCCACAAGCAAGCAAGCTAGTGAAAGCACTAAACACAGATTTCTCTTAAATGAATCCAGAAATCAAAAAGGGACATGCTCGACACACGTCATACAATCATTATGGCCAGCTAGTCGAAACAAACGATCATGATGATACCGTTTGTTCACGTTTTAACAGGACATTATGGCGGATCATGCTCACAAATTTCGTGCAACAGTAAGGAGAGGGTTTGAGCTAATGAACTCTCAATCATCATTAGAGATAGAGGAGAAAGTAAAAGCCATTAGTCGACACTCAAAGCCACAGGTCAAATCCTAAAACTCAAAGCCACCAAAAGGAGATGTTTTCGACATCTCAATATATAGCTCATAATGCATTAAGCTGCCGAAAGGGTATGCTAATTATTTGTTGAACAATGCATCAAACGAGTCTGAATCAAATTGAAAGGAAGATGTCATACAGGTGTCAAGAGTCTCCAGACTCATTAGCAACATAATGGAAAGAATTCTAAGATTATTGTGTGTGGAATCACATGCTTCGTATTTCAGATCACTGCAGATGTTATAATAATGAAATCCTAGCTTCTGGGCATATGATCTTAAGCACCTCAGCTCAGGGGATCTATGTATTCTTCCAAAACATCACTTGGAAAATCCATTTCTTGAATGGCCACATCGAGTTCTTCAAATTGTTAAAGGAGCCCAACATTTGTTGCAAGCAAAGAAGATATGAAGATTTTTCTTTGTTACATTCTTGGTTTATATCTATTTCATGTGCAACATTATTAAAGAGGATCGTTTCATATCCAGTGCTCAAATTGGTTTCAAATATGCCTTTCCTTGGGGGCATAACAGGGCTTGAAATGAGCACATTGCTCATATCCAAGAATCAAGAAGAATACTCAAACATAGACCGGAATCAAGAAGCACCAATTCTTTCAGAAGATATTAGTTCACAAGGTGCCACATGGAGGTTAAAAAATGATGTGAAAAGAACCTTTGAAAAATGTTACCTGATCTTTCGGGGGAATTTTGACTACTTTCCCGAGCTCTAAATGCAGGTTTGAAAGTACCATTGGAAAGCTTAGGATTTCTAGATGTCAATCGACTATTCAAGTGTGTAAAACAAACTATCCACGGCTGCGAAATTTGATTTTTACCAAGATAGAAATTTCACCAACGCAGAAAGTGGAATAATAACCAGTTAGTTGATGAAAAGAAGAGCTTTCACCAGCTAATTAGCAAATCTTAAGGAAAAATAGCTGGTGAAACCTGTTACATGGCAGCAAGATCGTATTTTTTCCCAAATCTGACTTTTTTTCAACCAAATATTTCAAGGTTGGTTTCTAAAGATGCATAATAATTAAATACATCAGATTTAAGGTTTTATCTTGATGTATTATGTGTTTAAGAAGGTGGAAAGGTAAAATTGGTGAAACCTGTTACATGGCAGCAAGGTCGTATTTTTGCCCAGATCTGATTTTTTCTCAACCAAATCTTTCGAAGTTGGTTTCTAAAGATGCATAATAATTAAATACATCAGATTTAAGGTTTTATATTGATGTATTTAATGTTTAAGAAGTTGGAAAAGTGAAAATGGTGACCTAGTTCATGAGCAAAAACTATCTTTTTTGCCAAAGGTGGCAAATTTGAATTTCCTATGAAGATTCATCAGCCTTGGAAGGTTTTCTACATCTGTCAAAGAGTTTGGAGGATATGAAGGCTATCAAGATAGAGTTTGACTCCTTAGATAAGATCTTTTCCTATTTTGTTTTGACTTTCCATTTTTAGTATTCTAGATCCATTTTTATAGGATCTCATCCTACACTTGTTGTATCTATTTTGATTTGACTATTTTTAGCAAATCTGATCCATCTTTCAAGGATATAGATTTCATCTTGTAAGGATATAAAGCCAAATACATTTGGAGCACCATGGGGTTCAATCCTAGATACATTTTGTCTCATGTACTTAGACTCTTATCTTGTTATGAATCACAATCTTCTTTTGCTACCAATGTCAGATTTGTTCATGTGTTGCATTACTCTATACGTTGATTCAGTTTAGATCAGCTTTTAAGAACTGTTATATTCTTATTTAGCTCATGAATTTGAATTAAAGGATCTCTTACTATCTTGTATGACCCTGCATGTTAATTTACTTGGCTATCTAGATTAGTGTTATTCATACCCTATTCCAATTACTTTATCTGATTATTGATTTCTAAAAGCACCGGCTCATTCGAATGCATGATAATTTGTTCTTCTTATTAGCCATTGAGTTGTCCCATTTGATCCAAGCATACCAAATTTACCATATTCTTGAGTTACCAAGCATCTTTGGCCTACAACCCCAAAGAGTTTCTTGGAGTGATAACAAATTGGTGTCATTGTCGGGGAGAGGAGATTGAAGCTCAGCTTCCTTGGGAGATGACAAGATCCAGCTTTGATGATAGAAAAAGTTTGGACATATATTCAGTTGTAATCATCTATCTGGCAACTCCATGAAGGATGGATTCAGTGGCAACTCCACAACATTTGGATGTCAAAAGCATTTTCTGCTCTTTTGGCTCGGAGGTTTGCACCTCTCAATTTTTCTTCAATTCCTGGTTTCCCACATTTAGTACCTAATATGTCGGGATGGGGACATTTTCTGCCTATCTTCAAAGAGAGCAAAGAAGACAATCCTGTAGAACACCTCCTCAAGTTCATGAGTGCATGGAGCTATTAGATCTACAACATGAAGATGTTCATGTTTTCATTGTATGGTGATGCACCTCAGTGGTATTTTTCTTTACCTCCTTCCAATATTTTATCATTGAAAGATTTTCACAGAGTATTCACTGAGCATTGCAAAAGGTATTTTTCATATGAGTTTTCATTTGATAATTGCTGTGATGAATATGAATTACATTATAAGTTTGAAGATGTAAATATAGAAAGAGCTCTCCCTCATAATATACAACAACCCTTTAATGATCTTCAAGATGTTGTGTTTTCCCATCAACATGAACTACAAATGGATAATAAAGAAACTGAACGCTCTCTTACCATCCTTAAGTCTGATTGTTATGAATTTGAAGAGTTGGTTCCTTTAGCTACACAGAGAAATGATCATGAATGTATACATGATATGCTTAATGATAGCTTCGAAGAGTATGTTGCAACAGGGGACATCTATCATTGTAACCAAGATATTGGTGATCTTCAGGTGGATAACCATAGCATTGATTCTTTTGACATTGTATCAAATGCATCTACCAACTTAGGTTATCTTGAATATGAGATTGTCCCCTTTGAAAACCCCAAAAAAGATTATCAGATTGACACATTAGCAAGTGAGGGTCTCAGATCTGCAGCAGATTCTAAAGGTAGCCATCAGTTTTCTAATTTGCAGACCAAGGCAGTTTTCAACAGATATGAGGAGGAAGGTGAAGAATAGAAAGTTTTTGATCAACAATTGAGTTTGTATTTTCATTTGACAGAGGAAGAATAGTCCACATTCAGTATTGATATCAGTGAAGACAGCAAGCAGCGGGATTTCAATTCTCAGTTGGGACAGCAAGAAGACTTCCAAGGAAGACATCTATCTACAAACAGAGAGCCAATCATTGAAGGGAAATCATTTTTCATGAATCATAATGCTTTTGATCTTGATTTTAGAGACCCGGTGGTTGATTTGATAGAATTACTTATTTCAGACCCTATGAAAGTTCTAGATTTCATTCATTCATCAATTTCCACGGGTGAGTATGACTTTCTGAAAGCTTATTTACTATTGTTGATATGTTTTAGTTATTTTCTATTAAGCAGTGGTAGAGATAAGGTCATCACGTTTTTGAAGTTGCTCAAATGGTTGTTATGGAAATCTGCGTTTACCTGACCAAATTTTAGATTTGGTTAGTGTAGGAGTAGGCAGAAGAATAAGCGCCCCATATGAGCAACTAGATCTTTTTCAGTTGTTGAGCTCATAAATAAGCAGGGTAGGTTACAGGCAGGCTATAAGCAAGCTACAGGCAGGCTGCAGGTTTGCAGAGAAATAGTTTCATAGGCCAGATGACTCCATGCCCAATGCTAAAGGCTACTGGAACTACTAGGTTCTTGGAAACCTCACAGGGAGGTCTCCATCCCAGTTGGAGCCAAATGTTAGCTCCCAAAATGAATCATTCAATTTGTTCCATTTTGCAGGTGATAGCATGGTCATTAATAGGATCCTATATAAATTTTTAGCTTTTAGAAGTGTCAAAACATAGGATTTAAGGTTTATTCTAGAAATAAATTGATCCTCCAAAGGTTGTTTCAAAATTTTGTGAAAAATCTTTTCAACAACTAACATATGTTGTGAAGTTGATGTTAGCTGGTGAAAGCCTCAGATTTCAACAGTTAAGGTGTACTCCCCGCAAGCAAGCAAGCTGGTGAAAGCGCTAAACATGGATTTCTCTTAAATGACTCCAGAAATAAAAAAGGGACACGCTCGACACATGTCATACAATCATTATGGCCAGCTATTCGAAACAAATGATGATGATGATACCGTTTGTTCACGTTTTAATAGGACATTATGGTGGATCATGCTCACAAATTTCATGCGACAGTAAAGAGAGGGTTTGAGCTAATGAACTCTCAATCATCATTGGAGACAGAGGAGAAAGTAACAACCATTGGTTGACACTCAAAGCCACAGGTCAAATCCTAAAACTCAAAGCCACCAAAAGGAGATGTTTTCAGCATCTCAATATATAGCTCATAATGCATTAAGCTGCCGAAAGGGTATTCTAATGATTTGTTGAACAACGCATCAAATGAGTCTGAATCAAATTGAAAGGAAGATGTCATACATGTGTCAAGAGTTTCCAGACTCATTAGCAACAGAATGGAAAGAATTCTAAGATTATTGTATGTGGAATCACATGCTTCATATTTCAGATCACTGTAGATGTTATAATAATGAAATCCTAGCTTCTGGGCATCTGATCTTAAGCACCTCGGCTCTGGGGATCTATGTATTCTTCCAAAAGATCACTTGGAAAATCTGTTTCTTGAATGGCCACATTGAGTTCTTCAAATTCTTAAAGGAGCCCAGCATTTGCTGCAAGCAAAGGAGATATGAAGATTTTTCTTTGTTACATTCTTGGTTTATATCTATTTCATGTGCAACATTATTAAAGAGGACCGTTTCATATCCAATGCTCAAATTGGTTTCAAATATGCCTTTCCTTACGGGTAGAACAGGGTTTGAAATGAGCACATTGCTCATATCCAAGAATCAAGAAGAATACTCAAACATAGACTGGAATCAAGAAGCACCAATTCATTCAGAAGATATTAGTTCACAAGATGCCATAGGGAGGTTAAAAACTGATCTAAAAAGAACCTTTGAAAAATGATACCTGATCTTTCAGGGGACTTTTGACTGATTTACCGAGCTATAAATGTAGGTTTGAAAGTACCATTGGAAAGCTTAGGATTTCTAGATGTCAATCGACTATTCAAGTGTGTAAAACGGACTCTCCACGGTTGCAAAATTTGATTTTTACCAAGATAGAACTTTCACCAGCGTAGAAGGTGGAATTATAACCAGTTAGCTAATGAAAAGCAGATCTTTCACCAGCTAACTAGCAAATCTTAAGGCGAAATAGCTGGTGAAACCTGTTACATGGCAGCAAGGTCGTATTTTTGCCCAGATCTGACTTTTTCTCAGCCAAATCTTTCAAGGCTGGTTTCTAAAGATGCATAATAATTAAATACATAAGATTTAAGGTTTTATCTTGATGTA
Source organism: Picea glauca (assembly GCA_000966675.3). Lineage (NCBI taxonomy): Eukaryota > Viridiplantae > Streptophyta > Pinopsida > Pinales > Pinaceae > Picea > Picea glauca. Next base: position 561,098 of record JZKD02S0793250.1, read on the forward strand.
TTATGTGTTTAAGAAGGTGGAAAGGTAAAATTGGTGAAACTTGTTACATGGCAGCAAGGTCGTATTTTTTCCCAGATCTAACTTTTTCTCAACCAAATCTTTCGAGGTTGGTTTCTAAAGATGCATAATAATTAAATACATCAGATTTACGGTTTTATCTTGATGTATTTAATGTTTAAGAAGTTGGAAAAGTGAAAATGGTGACCTAGTTCATGAGCAAAAAACTGTCTTTTTCGCCAAAGGTGGCAAATTTGAATTTCCTATGAAGATTCATTAGCCTTGGAAGGTTTTCTACATCTGTCAAAGAGTTTGGAGGATATGAAGGCTATCAATATAGAGTTTGACTCCTTAGATAGGATCTTTTCCTATTTTGTTTTGACTTTCCATTTTTAGTATTCTAGATCCATTTTTATAGGATCTCATCCTACACTTGTTGTATCTATTTTGATTTGACTATTTTTAGCAAATCTGATCCATCTTTCAAGGATCTAGATTTCATCTTGTAAGGCTATAAATCCAAAGACATTTGGAGCACCATGGGGTTCAATCCTAGATACATTTTGGCTCATGTACTTAGACTCTTATCTTGTTATGAATCACAGTCTTCTTTTGCTACCAATGTCAAATTTGTTCATGTGTTGCATTACTCTATACTTTGATTCAATTTAGCTCAACTTTTAAGAATTGTTATCTTCTTATTTATCTCATGAATTTGAATTAAAGGATCTCTTACTATCTTGTATGACCCTGCATGTTAATGTACTTGGTTATCTAGATTAGTGTTCTTCATACCCTATTCCAATTACTTTATCTGATTATTGATTTCTAAAAGCACCGACTCATTCGAATGCATGATAAGTTGTTCTTATCATTAGCCATTGAGTTATCCCATTTGATCCAAGAATACCAAATTTACCATATTCTTGAGTTACCAAGCATCTTTGTCCTACAACCCCAAAGAGTTTCTTAGAGTGATAACAAATTGGCGCTATTGCCGAGGAGAGGAGATTGAAGCTCAGCTTCCTTGCGAGACGACAAGATCCAACTTTAATGACAGACAAAGTCTAAACATATATTTGGTTGTAATCATCTATCTGGCAAGTCCATGAAGGATAGATTCAGTGGTGACTCCACAACATTTAGATGTCAAAAGCATTTTCTGATCTTTTGGCTCGGAGGTTTGCACCTCTCAATTTTTCTTCAATTCCTGGTTTCCCACATCCAGTACCTAATATGTCAGTATGGGGAGATTTTCTTCCTATCTTCAAAGAGAGCAAAGAAGACAATCATGCAGAACACCTCCTCAAGTTTCATGAGTGCATGGAGCTATTATATCTACAACATGAAGATGTTCGTATGAAGATGTTCATGTTTTCATTGTATGGTGATGCACGTTAGTGGTATTTTTCTTTACCTCCTCCAGTATTTCATCATTGAAGGATTTTCACAGAGTATTCACTGAGCATTACACAAGGTATTTTTCAAATGAATTATCATTTGATAATTGTTGTGATGAATATGAATTACATTATAAGCTTGAAGATGCAAATATAGAAAGAGCTCTCCCTCATAATATACAACAACCCTTTAATGATCTTCAAGATGTTGTGTTTTCCCATCAACATGAACTACAAATGGATAATAAAGAAATTGAATGCTCTCTTACCATCCTTAAGTCTGATTGTTATGAATTCGAAGAGCTCGTTCCTTTAGCTACACAGAGAGATGATCATGAATGTATACATGATATGCTTAATGATAGCTTCGAAGAGTATGTTGTAACAGGGGACATCTATCATTGTAACCAAGATATTGGTGATATTCAGGTGGATAACCATAGCATTGATGCTTTTGACATTGTATCAAATGCATCTACCAACTTAGGTTATCTTGAAGATGAGATTGTCCCCTTTGAAAACCCCAAAAATGATTATCAGATTGACACATTAGCAGGTGACGGTCTCAGATCTGCAACAGATTCTAAAGGCAGCCATCAGCTTTCTGATTTGCAGACCAAGGCAGCTTTCAGCAGATATGAGGAGGAAGGTGAAGAACAGAAAGTTTTCGATCAGCAATTGAGTTTGTATTTTCATTTGACAAAGGAAGAACAATCCACATTCAATATTGATATTAGTGAAGACAACAAGCAGAGGGATTTCAGTTCTCAGTTGGGACAGCAAGAAGACTTCCAAGGAAGACATCTATCTACAAACAGAGAGTCAGTCATGGAAGGGAAATCATTTTTCATGAATCATAATGCTTTTGATCTTGATTTTAGAGAACCGATGTCTGATTTGGTAGAATTACTTATTTCAGACCCTATGAAAGTTCTAGATTTCATTCATTCATCAATTTCCATGGGTGAGTATGACTTTCTGAAAGCTTATTTACTACTGCTGATATGTTTTAGTTATTTTCTATTAAGCAGTGATAGAGATAAAGTCATCATGCTTTTGAAGTTTCTCAAATGGTTGTTATGGAAATATGTGTTTACCTAACCAAATTTTAGATTTGGTTAATGTAGGAGTAGGCAGAAGCATAAGCTCACCATATGAGCAACTAGACCTTTTTCAGTTGTTGAGCTCATAAATAAGCAAGGCAGGTTACAGATAGGCTACAGGCAAGATACAGGCAGGCTGCAGGTTTGCAGAGGAACAGTTGCACAAGCCAGATGACTCCATGCCCAATGCTAAAGGCTACTGGAACTACTAGGTTCTTGGAAACCTCGTAGGGAGGTCTCCATCCCAGTTGGAGCCAAATGTTAGCTCCCAAAATGAATCAATTAATTTGTTCCATTTTGTAGGTGATAGCTTGCTCATTAATAGGATCCGATATAAATTTTTAGCTTTTAGAGGTGTCAAAACATAGGATTTAAGGTTTATTCTAGAAATAAATTGATCCTCCAAAGGTTGTTTCAAAATTTTGTGAAAAAAAATTTCAACAGCTAACATATGTTGTGAAGTTGATGTTAGCTGGTGAAAGCCTCAGGTTTCAACAGTTAAGGTGTACTCCCCGCAAGCAAGCAAGCTGGTGAAAGTGCTAAACAAGGATTTCTCTTAAATGTCTCTAGAAATCAAAAAGGGACACGCTCGACACACGTCATACAATCATTATGGCCAGCTAGTCGAAACAAACGATGATGATGATACCGTTTGTTCATGTTTTAACAGGACATTATGGCGGATCATGCTCACAAATTTCATGCGACAGTAAGGAGAGGGTTTGAGCTAATGAACTCTCAATCATAATTGGAGACAGAGGAGAAAGTAACAGCCATTAGTTGACACTCAAAGCCACAGGTCAAATCCTAAAACTCAAATCCACCAAAAGGAGATGTTTTCGACATCTATATATAGCTCATAATGCATTAAGCTACTGAAAGGGTATGCTAATGATTTGTTGAACAATGCATCAAACGAGTCTGAATCAAATTGAAAGGAAGATGTCATACAGGTTTCAAGATTTTCCAGACTCATTAGCAACATAATGGAAAGAATTCTAAGATTATTGTCTCTGGAATCACATGCTTCGTATTTCAGATCGCTGCAGATGTTATAATAATGAAATCCTAGCTTCTGGGCATCTGATCTTAAGCACCTCGGCTCTGGGGATCTATGTATTCTTCCAAAACATCATTTGGAAAATCTATTTCTTGAATGGCCACATTGAGTTCTTCAAATTCTTAAAGGATCCCAGCATTTGCTGCAAGCAAAGGAGATATGAAGATTTTTCTTTGTTACATTCTTGGTTTATATCTATTTCATGTGCAGCATTATTAAAGAAGATCGTTTCATATCCAGTGCTCAAATTGGTTTCAAATATGCCTTTCCTTGGGGGTAAAATAGGGTTTGAAATGAGCACATTGCTCATATCCAAGAATCAAGAAGAATACTAAAACATAGACTGGAATTAAGAAGCACCAATTCTTTCAGAAGATATTAGTTCACAAGGTGCCACAGGGAGGTTAAAAATGGATTTGAAAAGAACCTTTGAAAAATGATACCTGATCTTTTAGGGGACTTTTGACTGCTTTCTCGAGCTCTAAATGTAGGTTTGAAAGTACCATTGGAAAGCTTAGGATTTCTAGATGTCAATCGACTATTCAAGTGTGTAAAACAGACTCTCCACGGCTGCGAAATTTGATTTTTACCAAGACAGAATTTTCACCAGTGCAGAAGGCAGAATTATAACCAGTTAGCTAATGAAAAGTAGAGCTTTCACCAGCTGATTAGCAAATCTTAAGGCAAAATAGCTGGTGAAACCTGTTACATGGTAGCAAGGTCGTATTTTTGCCCAGATCTGACTTTTTCTCAACCAAAGCTTTCAAGGTTGGTTTCTAAAGATGCATAATAATTAAATACATCAGATTTAAGGTTTTATCTTGATGTATTATGTGTTTAAGAAGGTGGAAAGGTAAAATTAGTGAAACCTGTTACATGGCAGCAAGGTCGTATTTTTGCCCAGATCTGACTTTTTCTCAACCAAATCTTTCGAGGTTGGTTTCTAAAGATGCATAATAATTAAATACATCATATTTACAGTTTTATCTTGATGTATTTAATGTTTAAGAAGGTGGAAAAGTGAAAATGGTGACCTAGTTCATAAGCAAAAAACTGTCTTTTTTGCCAAAAGTAGCAAATTCAAATTTCCTATGAAGATTCATCAGCCTTGGAAGGTTTTCTACATCTGTCAAAGAGTTTGGAGGATATGAAGGCTATCAAGATAGAGTTTGACTCCTTAGATAGGATCTTTTCCTATTTTGTTTTGACTTTCCATTTTTAGTATTCTAGATCCATTTTTATAGGATCTCATCCTACACTTGTTGTATCTATTTTGTTTTGACTATTTTTAGCAAATCAGATCCATCTTTCAAGGATCTAGATTTCATCTTATAAGGCTATAAAGCCAAAGACATTTGGAGCACCATGGGGTTCAATCCTGGATACATTTTGGCTCATGTACTTAGACTCTTATATTGTTATGAATCATAGTCTTCTTTTGCTACCAATGTCAGATTTGTTCATGTGTTGCATTAATCTGTGCTTTGATTCAGTTTAGCTCAGCTTTTAAGAATTGTTATCTTCTTATTTATCTCATGAATTTGAATTAAAGGATCTATTACTATCTTGTATGAACCTGCATGTTAATGTACTTGGTTATCTAGATTAGTGTTCTTCATACCCTATTCCAATTACTTTATCTGATTATTGATTTCTAAAAGCACTGGCTCATTCGAATGCATGATAAGTTGTTCTGCTCATTAGCCATTGAGTTATCCCATTCGATCCAAGAATACCAAATTTACCATATTCTTGAGTTACTAGGCATCTTTGGCCTACAACCCCAAAGAGTTTCTTGGAGTGATAACACTACCAATGAAACAATGATAGCCTTAGATTCAAAAGAATAGTTCTTGTTTTGCTATGAAGTTGTTTCATATTTCATTAGTGCATGAGTTAGTATAAGTTTTAGAATAGCCTTTGATCCTACACAAACTATGTTTGCATCTCACAATATTATGCCCCCAAATTTATAATTAATGTTCAAAACTTATGCAAAAAAGTTGCCCAACATTTTGGCGTTATTTCTGGGGAGATGCTAAAGGCATTAGAGAAGCAGTAAGACGAGAGGTAAGAATTTGCACATTCACTTTAACGATTTTCTTTGAAGCCTCATTGTTTCCTTTCATGCAAGTGTGTTTCATTTTACGCAAATGAGTGTGTCTCATTTTTATGTAAGTGAGTTTTATTTTTGTAGAGCTAACTCCTGTGAAAATA
>JZKD02S0793250.1:573427-587244 GCA_000966675.3 Picea glauca
AGGTTGCCCCCTCGAAGAGGCTTATTATCTGAAATTATCTCTTTTTCAAGGCGTTGAGTACTTTTCCTGAGGTTTTTCTATGCTATATTGATGTTTGGTTCTTAACAGATTGTTATATCTTGCAGGTGACTCGACTTCAACTCATTTATTCATACCTAGTAGGATGTAATAGAGTATCTTGACACTCATTGTCATCAATGATGAGTTATATCATGTGGGTTAGCGACATACAATAATGGTCAATAATCCAACGAATTTTTTTCCATGTTCAACTATACGAAATTTATTCACATGGACTAAATTGTACACAATTTGAATTAATGGCGAATAATATATGGTTTAATGGTATCAACAACATATTGTAGCTTTTCAAATGTTTCAAATAAGCAAGGAATGTCAACAGTTAAATATCACAGCTGTTTTCAAAAAGTGGAAGATTTCTATAGCATCCTTCTTTGTTCTGATATAAATATTAGCAGAGGTTGTTTCAATCCACTTTATCATTACAATGCTTGAGACAACAATATCTATCACATTAGATCCTTGTCCCACACTATCCTTCCTATTACGAAGGGAGATTTTTTCTAAAATAAGCTTTATGATCTAAGCCATAAATAAGAAGGTAGTGATTTGATCATCTACTCTAGGAAAGAATATTTTTCATCATTTATTTAGAGAGGAGCAAGTTTTTATCATCACCATCCATTTTAGAAGGAAAGAGGTTATATTCATATCTGTCAACACAACAAAAGTTAGTCTCCAAGCAAAGCATTCAAGTGAAGACTCAAATTATGGAAGTGAAGATCCAATGTATGCAATTAAATCCTCCAACTAACAAGTGAAATATTGAAGACTCTAGAGAAACATGATGAAAAACACCAACAATTACTTCTTTGGTATCAAGTATGGTAAGAATTATTTTTTAATACTTAAAATTTTGTTAATAATCAAAACTAAAATAAATTATAATACCCTTTTATTTACCTCTTTATCAATACCTTAGAAGTCTTTTCCAATATTTTTGTGGTTATAATTGTCCATATTCATGCTTCCAAATTCCAACATCATACCTCATTTGAGTTTTGACCATTATACCAACCTATTTGTACCTACATTACATGTTTATTCTATCCATGGTTACCATTTCACTATCAACATTTACTCTCATAATCAACCAATACCTCATTATCATAGCCATGAAATAAATTTCACATATTCTTATAATAAAATGAATTGAATCTCAAAACAAAAGTGACAACCTTTCCATTTCGACCTCATATTTCATATGCTCTATTTTGAAAAACAAATGTTCTGAACACCATACTCTGTCACCTTGTTTTCTTTTTTGGAAATTTTATGCCACATTACCACTCATCGTAAATGTTATGTGTTTCTATGCTATGGAACCATGATATGCTATCCTTTCCTTGAATTTGATGTCATTTTTCAAAGAGACAATTTTCTAGCTGTGTGGGAATGAGAACAGGGTTCAAACCAAGTATGTTTTTATCAATACTATGAGAAGCGTCTTCATTTCTAATCTATTCAAATTGCAACAGTAGTGTTTTCATATAAGTTTTATAATCCATCAAATTATTGTTCGATAAATTAAACGAGTTCTTCAGAAGTTCTTATGCACAAGGGCTTTTAAACTTTGCATTTTCCATACAATATATTCTCTGTAACAATTGCATAAGATCAACATTGATATATTAGAAAATTGGTTACACAAGGGTTTTGGTTGATCCAGGTGGATATCAATGGCCACCTACCTATTCCAACCTGCTCATCTTGGCAGTTTCTTTCCTAGTTTTTCGGTTCATGAAGTTCCAGGGCCGTTTTGAGGCCCTAAATAGAGTTTTTAGGAATCTCCAAAGTCAAACTATAGACAAAGTCAAACTTTATGGAATAATGTGTAGTCCTCGAATATATCTTTCCAACGAGCTATTGTGCGCTTGAAAAATAGATCATATAAAAAAGTTACAATCCTGACAAGTTGATGTACTATCTTACCCCAATGGGGCCCACATGAATTTTGACAGTTCATCTCCTAGGGTTAGGTTTTTGGATGTATAGGTTTTTGGCATTCATGTTTACTGTAAAAAGGATTTCAAAGCCTTGTTGTAGTCATCTTCTTGCAAATGAGCGCAACCATCACATCTCTTCCCAGAGATAAGCCGCCACCATTCTAACAAGCTTGTTTTTAGTCTAGATTTTACAGTTTCATCATATTTATTTATTGAATATAAGTCATTTTTACTATATATCTATTATTTATCCTTGCTTCTCTATGTTAATAATAATAATAATATTTGTTCATTTTGTTTTTCTCATAAAATATGGATCAATGGTATCAGAGCGGTCTACTCCTTTTCTTAGTGCATGTCCCCGATGAGGTCAGGGTACAAAGAGTTGGGTCTCAAGCTTGTTTCTCTTGAGGAAAAAATCTATTGCATGCCCAAGTGACCTTCCATGGTGGGAGAAAATAAATATGATGGGACAATAGATCCTTTCAAACTGTTTCTCGAGGAAGCCCTCGCGCAACAGAGGAATGAGATGATGGATAATTTTATGCAAATCCTTCAATGACTACCAATAGGCGATGCATCTTCTTCAAGCAAAGGAACCACCCCCTTCAAGATACAGATCAAGTTTGATATTCCTATATTTGAAGGTTATATAGACACAAATGTTGTAGACAAATGGTTGAATCTACTAGAAGGGTATTTTTCTGTCCATAACTTTTCAAATAGAGAAAAGTTTATTTTTGTGCTCCTCAAAGTCATTCCCCATGTCAAAGATTGGTGGGAGACTTTCTTTGAGAAAAAGGAAACAGAGGAACCCTCATTATTTACAGTCTCACTCACCTAGGAGTCCTTTAGGGATGTTATTAAGGAACAATACTACCCTATTGGAAGTTACAATGACCTGTATACAAAATGGACCACACTGCGGAAAGAAAAGAATCAAGCAGTGCCAGAGTTCACAAATATCTTCCATACCTTGCGAACCAATTTGGGTATCAAATATTCTGAGCAAAATCTAGTGCTCAAGTACCGTGAGGGTTTACATATATAAATTTAGGCATAAATTGAGTTTCTAGACATCTCTTCCTTGGGTGCGTCCTATCGATATTCCTTCAAAATTGAGCAGAAGATTAAACAAAAGATGCGACAATTTGGGTATGGGAACTTGTTGTAGGAAAATTCCCCTGCAGACAGGTGAATATCCTCTTGGATTCTAGACCCCTATACCAAGACATAAAACATGCTAACATTCGAAACTAGCATTCCTTTGAATATAACTAACTAATCAGAAAGAGAAGGAGAAGGAAGAAAGTGTGATGCACCTTATTCCGATGTTTGTCCTCACTGCTCCAACTTGAGCTTGATCTCCGAGCTCCTTAGCATTGTTTGACACCTGCAATGCAATGGACAATAATACAAAGAACTCCTACTCTACTCTATAATATTAGTCCAATAAAATCCATCTATAAGACAAACATATGTAAAGAGACATAGGTTAGAAGGAAACAGGCCAAGCAATATATTAATGAGAACTCTTAAATAAATTCTTACAGACTATAGATGCAGTTGCAATAGCTTCCCCAAGTCCTCCTCGTCCATCCCTTGCACAAATCTCCCAAAATCATAGGTTTTATATTCTAAAGCTTTCTCCCAAGACCATAGGTCTGATACCTCAAATCTCCACCATTCTTCATTCTCCATGGAAATCACTCATTATATAGGATTTGGAGGCTTACCCACCATGGAGAGAATCACTCATCAGATCCACTAAAAAGGGATCTGAAAGATATTTAGAGAGAAAATATCTCTTAAGGATTTTAGGGAGGAAATATCTCTCAAGGATTTTAAGGAGGAAATATTTCAACCATCCATGAGATCCTCCACCTTCCCTAAAAAATAGGAAACCAAATGTGAGATGGATTCTCACACTTAATTAATTTACTTTTCATGAATATTAATAATAATTCATGTACACTTAGTATTTTGGCCTTCATGTAATATATCCCTCCTCCACATTGACTAGGGATTGTGACATAGGTTATTCCATGGTGTCAAGGTGTATGAGACACTTATATGGCACTTATGACACTTAGGGTGAGGTACCTAGGTGTGAAAATTGCATGTGTAACAGAACCCCTCACAACAAAACTAGGGAAAGGGAAGCCCCAACCCGCAGAACAAAGGGCAGGGAAAATATGGATAGCCTTAGAACAACCAATCTAAGCCACAAAAAAAGAAGGACAATGGAAATATGAAGAAAGATACCGGGAAGTGGTGCAACTTCCATAAGAGCCCCTAGCATAACACTATTGACTATCGCTCAAATAACTTATTGGTGGATGATGTAAAAGCCTTTGAATCGGATACGAGTTTTGAATCTGAGTTAGATTAAAAAAGGGGAGACAAATCATTGACGTAGAAACCAGTTCCACTGTTGCTACCACCAAGATCCATCCTAGAGAAGCCAATGAGATAGAGGAAGGAAAACACCTCTTTTATTCACAGATGTGGGTGAAAGGCACCCTGTTGCACTTCATCATTGATAGTGATATCCAAAAGAAACTCATCTCAGCGGAGGTTGTCAAGCGATTGGCCTTGCTGACAACACCACACCCACATCACATTGGATGGCTCCACCAAGGAAGAGATCTTTGTGTCAGACAAAATTTCCTCCTGCCATATGACATCAATCCCTTTAAGGATGAAGAATTGTGTGATGTTTCTCCCCTTGAAGTTTGTGTTGTTATTTTGGGTCAACATTATTTATGAAAACATCATGATGGATATGATTCTAGGCCTTGCAGTGTTATTATTACTTTGAACAGGAAATTGTACAGGATACCCGAGGTAGTCCCACATAGTGCCATTTCCTTGATCTTTTCGAAGCAATGCAGGAAGGTCATCTCTCAAAACAATAATTTTTTGTTCTTTGTGATTCTCTCTCAGAGTGAGCAAAAGATTGTAGCCACATATAGGGCCTCGACAACTAACCTATCCATACAGCAAAAGCAACTGGATAAGGTCATGGAATAATACAAAGACATATTCTCCTCACCTACTAGTGTACCTCTACATTGTCAAGTCAATCATTCCATCGATATGACCCCCGACACACCGCTACCCAATGGTATAATCTATCACCACTCTCTACTAGAAAATGAGGAGATTAAGAATCATATCCAAGAACTGCTCCAAAATGGGCACTTCCAACCCAGATCATCACCTTGGGGAAGCTCAATGGTGCTTGTGCATAAGAAATATGAGAGCTAGTGACTCTTCATTGATTACCAGGCCCTAAATAAAATCATAGTCAGGAATGGGTACCCAATTCCCGAAATCCATGATCGACATGATCAAATCAAAGGGGCCAAATACTCCAGTAAGATTGATCTAAATTATGGCTACCATCAGGTCCCAATAAAGAAGACATATGTATGGAAGACTATGTTCAAGTCAAAAGAAGATCTTTTTGAATGGATTTTCATGCCCTTTGGTTTGAAAAAATCCCTAACAACTTTCATGAGGATGATGGGAGATATCTTGTGGCGTTTCACCAATTCTTTTGTAGTGGTGTATATGGATGACATCCTCATCTACAATAAGACTTGGGAAGAACACTTGCAACATATTCAACAGGTTCAACACACTCTACGACAACACAAGATATATTCCAATTGGAAAAATTCTCCTTCGGCATGGACAAGGTCTAATACCTAGGCTACATTGTTGATGAGCATGGTGTTGACACTCGAAACTGAAATGGGTTGCATGCAAATCAATCCCGAGGAAACCTCGAACCACTTTGGATTGGAAGCTACCCCTCGCAACCCGAGAGGGATCTCTCGAATAATGTCACAAAATAATCTTCAATAAGAGTAAAGAGGTGGGCAGATTTACGGGTAAATGATGGTCTTGGATTTTTGAAGTTTGGGGGTTAAACCAGGGAAATGGTCCATTGGGCATGGAGTCAAGTGAAAACGGAGGAAAGGAGATAATAGTAGTGATCAGATAACTTGCGGAAAGTGAGGAAAAGTAAGTCTATCTTTCAGCGATTTGATAATCATGATGCGGTAGCAGAAAAAGGAAAGGAAAGGCCGATGTAGCAGAGAATATATGCAGAATTCTGGAAGTGTAGACTGGTCTTACACCCGTTGATAGCTAGTGCAGAGGAAATACAGTAAACAATTACAGAAAACCAAAATTCATTCGCTATAGTAGTGGTCGTACTAAAGTATAACGAAGCACATCAGTTAGGAAGATGAAATGAAACGAAGATACAGAAAAACAAACTTGTACACAGTCGTGATGAAATAAGGAAGAAATAAACAAAATGATAATGACAACATATCAATTGCGGGTAAGGAACATATAAATGAGTTCCAAACAATTTTAACACAGCTGAAATAAGGAAGAACATACTGAACGAAATCGACCGTGATGAATCTCACAGTCACAAGTAAAAAATCTCATCTGTATTATTCCAATCTGGCTTACAAAATAACTCAACATTACAAAGGAACCCCTCCTCACAAGAGGTTTGTTCCCCAGCTCACCCCCGCACCTCTCCCTTCATCCCATTTACTTCTATCCAGAAATCGAATCAGCAAGGAAACATTAGGGCCTCTCAAAGTCTGAAATATCTATATCAGATTCTCAAGGAAGAAGTTACAGGCCATTCTAAGATTCCACTAAAGATTAGGCGTGACACCCTGACCAAAGTGGGGACAACCTGCAATAATTTGGTACAGATAGCTATGATGGCCTCAAATTGTAGCCATGGTATAGGTATGTGTTACATTTATTTAATAGCCAAGAAGCATTACAATTACGAGATTGATATCATAGAAAGGTAGGAGGTGTCTTTTATGCCGAAAGGATGCTCTTTGTATGTAATTTAATAAGCACCGAAAACGGGTAAAATACAGCCTGCCTAGTGTTCGGTGGATAGTTGAAAAATTTGAGCGAAAGAGCCTCAGTTGAATTGGAAATTTTCAATATCTGTTACAACACATGGTGTGCATGTGGATCTAGCTAAGATCCAGGTCATTCGTGACTAGCTATCCCCAACCCTGCTCACTGAGATTCAGAGCTTCTTAGGCCTTGCCAATTTCTATTGCAGGTTCATGTTGGGATTCTCCCATATTGCATGATCCCTTATCCAAGTAACTAGGTGTGGTGGTAAGGAAACGTTTGTGTGGGGCCTATCCCAAAAACAAGAGTTCGATGATTTGAAGCAGTGTTTGTGCTCAACCCAGTGCTTTCATTACCCAACCCACAACAACCCTTTGAGATCAAGATAGATGCTTCAAACTATGTTATGGGTGCATTTCTCACTCAGCATGGCCACCCTGTGGACTATCATAGTGAGACACTATCATATTTCATCCATTAGTATCCTACTTATGACAAAGAAATTTACTCCATTGTGCAAGTGGGGGAATTACATTCTCGAGAAGGAGACAATAATTCACACTGATCATAAGCCACTACAACTCATGTAGACACAAGGCAAATTGCAGAATGACTTCCATTATAAGTGGTCCACATACTTGCAGCAGTTCCACCTCAACATCAAGTATAAGACATGAAGTACCAAAAACGTCGTTGATTTCCTCAGTCGACCTCCAGTTGTGGAACTCACCATGGTGCTAGACCCTTGCATCCATGAGACCTTCAGATGGCCCCACCTCTATGAGAAAGATCCTGACTTCACCATCACCTACCATATGTTGGGCGCAAACACAACTGTCACTAATTTCCATCTTTAGGACATGCTATTGTGCCATCTAGACCATCTCTGTGTTCCATCAAGTGAGCGAGTGAAGCTGATTTTGGAAGCTCGCTACATTCGGGTGGAAGGACACTTCGTCATAGAAAATATAGTACTGGAAGTGTTGTAGAAACATTTATACTGGCCAAAAATTTGACAGTATTTCAACGAATATATCAGATCCTGCATTGCCTGCACTATTACCAAACAAACCGCTAAGAAACAAGGCATGTACACCCTATTATCACATAGAATTGTAAGGGTCAAAAAATCATTTCATTTTTTTTTTTTAGTCATAGGTTTTCTTAAGTTATAGGTTTTTTATGTCTTCTTGCTATATTCATAATTCAAATTTTAATTTAAGTAAGATAAAGCTAGTTTGGCCTTGGTCTAGAGTCCTTGGGTTATGTCTTTGTTATCATGCCAAGTTGAATAAACCCTCATGAGTCACATATTTGAAATCTTCATCATCACCTTGACACATCACACCTCCATGTTGTACACAATATCCTTCGTTGTCACCTTGTATCTGTCTAGTTGTCAAATCAGATTTGATCTATGCGTTGCCAACTCACTAGGAGAGTTCGCATCATATTCAAAGTAATCCATGCATTCATTGCCATAATTTCATTTAAGGATCTTGTCAAAGAAGATATCATTGTTTTCAGAGACTGTGTTTTAAAGAAATTCTCAGAGATTATGTCATTAAAGTTTCTAACGTCTTCCTCCAAGTGTGCAAATTGTGTTTGAGCTAGGCGCTACGAACTGACACTGTGAACCTGGTGCTACAGATAGGTGTTGTGAACTAGCTGAAGGAGAGTGTTAGAGGTTGGACTACTTGCAAACACCCTTGTGCAATTTCAAAGACACCAACATCAAACTCAAGACCACCAAGTACTCCATTAGATTTTTCATCCTGTTTGAAGGTCGAGAAAGGGATTTTGGTTGTTTTTCCTTTGGGCATTACAAACTATCACTTCCTTTCTATCAGTTTGTAAAATTCACTTAAAACTTTCTCTAAATTGTGCCTATTAAGACTGACCATCTTCTGACCTTATTCAATTTTTCCTCCTGCTCAACATTTACTTGCTCCTATCATTTTCACCTGGTGCTATGAAATGACTCACAGGGCACTGCAAACTGCGTTGTGAACCCTTTGTTCCAACATTGTTAAAACCCCGTCCTATGCATCTTTCTAAAACTACAACCTTAACAGATTTAATTATATCCCTATCCATTTTGTAGTGTGTAGTTGATCATCTCTGGGAGTGGACTTAAAATTGCAGGTGTAGTGATGTTGTTTATCAATTTTTTATGCTAATAAAAGCCTTTTTATAGAGTCTTATCGGTCTTTCCTTTCATCATAACTTTCTATGGATTTTCCTTAGATTTACCTTTGAAGAATGTGTATAAAATCAAGTCTGTAGAAACCTTTAAAAGGTTAGCCTATTGGCGAACATTTTTTCATCAAAACCCTAATCTTCTATATTCCTTGTTTCACACATCTAGCAGTCATTATTATTACATAAAGGTTTTATTCAAACAACAGTTATGAACAACCCACAGCACAACAAGACTCATAAGGGAGGTGAAATAGTAAGAACAGAGCACTATGACATGCAATTTCTTTATTATGGACATTTGATCAGAGAGGATTTTCAGAGACTAGGTTGCATCACTTTTTGTCAAAAGATGTAGAGGGGGCATCCAGAGGTATCCATGGAATTCACACTCAATTTCAATGGGATGAAAACTAAGGTGGGAATGTTATAATTTGAAGTTTTAGAGCTGTCCATCTTAGTTGCAACAGAGATACCCAACACCGGATAAAAATGGTTCAAGGATATGACATTAAATGTTGCTTTCTCCAAGGAATTTCTTAAATCAGATATCAAGAAGACAACTTTACCATCTTAAATGGTAAAGTTGTGATTTGAATTGTAAAGTTGTCAATGACAGTATAGACTATAAGATAGGAATGGGTAATAGTGAAGGAGGGTTCAAATGTTTTGAGAGAGACTCATATTTTAATGTTTCCTATGTAACAGAGAATATCTCCTATTGTATGCACCAGACCTGAGACACTTTGGATAATTGAAATCAGTGCTTTTTCCTTATCATCTTTTTTTCTATCTTATTATGATTGCAGTCTAATGAATTCTTCAATTTTCTTAATTGTATCTTTTTTGCAATGGAGAATATGTTGTGATATTGTTTATAAATATATCATAGTTTCCTCTTTGATTATAATAATTTATTGTTTCATATGGTTTTTCTTCATATGTCTATTGGTACTACCTGATGTAGATGGTAGGCATATTACATCTTTCTTATTGAGTCTTCCACCTATCCATTTTATTTCTTAAATCCTGATCTAAGTTACTCAAATCCTTATTTGTTGGTGCATATTGTATGGAGTAAGTTGTGATTGACATTAGTTTCCTGATTTTTCATCCATCTACCAACTTATCATAAAATATTATCTTTAACATCCTGATGGGTGTTGAGCTTACACTTTAGCAGTCAAAGTGTGACTTTCAGTGCTAACATTCTTGGCACTGTTGCGAGGGAATGAATTGAAGACTTTTCCTTGAGTTTTATGACAAAGAAAATATTGATTCTAAGGGTGCACAGTGATCAGTAAACTAAATACTGCAGATTGCACCTGGCGACTCCATTGTTTCATTTGTGGATCCCAAAGGTATACACATGAGGTATACTTCACATTTACCTCTGGTTGCACCTGAAGCTGACCCAAAAAGTATCATCAAGAAAGGAAAGGCTTCACAAGGAGCCTCTTCATATATTTTATTAGGTACTTCTAGGGACTTACCTAAATCTACTTTTCAAACACCAGTAGTTTTATCTAGAATTTCTAAATTACCTACTATTGAAGCTCCTGTAAATTTAAAACTAGGAGAATTTCCTCTTGAATACTCATCTTTTTCTCCTCAGTTGAAAGAAGAAAGTCTTGAAAATTTTTATGTTCTTGCATCCCTTGAAGTTGTAAATTGGTTTAGGCTTAAGAGTCTAGAGGATTTTCCCCTCCTAGGTTCTCCCTCTCCTCATTCTTTCAAATTTGTTGTAACCAAAGAAGAAGGAATCTATGTCCCTCTTGAGTTTTCCCCATCCACCTCCAAGACCCAACCACTTTTTGTTAAACTTGAAACTTCTCCATGTTATAATCTTCCTTTTCCTAAGATACATGATATACATATTTTAGCTTTGCCGTTCAAATCACCTCCCACTTCTCCTAGAATTCAGAATCCACCTTTCCCTAATCAAATGACAGGGGTTAATCATCATCAGAATAGAATGGATGCCATTGTGGCTGATAGGTATGCCCCTTTTGTTCTTCCTCGGCTTATGAATTCCATCCCAATAGGATATTACCTAAATTATATTCCCAATTTCACAGGAGAGGAGGATATCACTGCAGAAGAACACCTTGCATCCTTTTATAGCTATGTTGATAATCTAAATATTGAGAATGAGGATGTTTGGATGAGATTTTTTGTACAAAGCC
Organism: Picea glauca; assembly: GCA_000966675.3. NCBI lineage: Eukaryota > Viridiplantae > Streptophyta > Pinopsida > Pinales > Pinaceae > Picea > Picea glauca. Next base: position 584,751 of record JZKD02S0793250.1, read on the forward strand.
TTGATGATGAAGCCAAAAAATGGTTTAGGAGTTTATCTCTTCGATCAATTGTTGGGATTGAATCCCTTGATGATGCCTTTTTAAGGAATTGGGGTGACAATAAGGATTTTATGTACTATATCATTGAATTTGGTGCTCTCAAAAGAAAAGAAGGTGAATCAGTGTCAGACATTTCCAAAAGGTTCAACAAAATGTATAATAAAATCTCTACTGAAATCAAGCCTATTGAAACTTCTTCCAAAATAACCTATACTAGTGCCTTTGACCTTGAATTTTGTCTTCTTTTAAGAGAGAGAAAATCTACTTCACTAGCTCATATGAAAGATGTTTCCCTAGAAGTGGAATCAAACATATTGGTTGTAGACAAATTAAGAGGAAAATATGATAGGGATAGGAAGAAACAAAAGGCATAATCGTCCACTTCTGATGCTTTAACAACTAACCATCAGGTGGATGAATTGATTAATTTAGTCAAGTCACTTTTTGTAGAAAAGGAAAAACTGAAACTTGATGGGAGACAAGACAATATTAGAAACACACAAGATTTTTGAAATAGGAACAGTTTCAGAAGACAAAATAATGCACCTCAAATTCTTTAAAGAGATCATAGGAATAGATATGATCAAAAGGTTTAGATCCCTCTTCAAAATAATCTAGTTGATGATGAATAAGTAGAAAATGAGGAAGTTGATAGAGAAATTCACTATCTAGGAGACACGTCTACTTCCCCTCACCTAACTCAATTTGCTTCTGAAGAGTATTTGATGAACAACCAGCTAAATGAGTTAAGTAAGGAAGAGAAAACAAATGAAAATAAGAATAAGTACAACTTGAGGTCAAAACAGAAAGAGGGAAATCCTAGTACATCCAATCAACCTAAAAAATCAGAGCCCTCTACTAAAACAATGCTGCACCAAAGAAAGGAAATGAAGAACAAAATAATCATCCTGTGGATAAATCCCCTGTCCAAGAATTAAAAGAAATTATGAAATCCCCATATTCTTTTAACTTTGAAAATGAAATTCAGAAGATTAAAATTCTGGTCCCATTCTTAGAGTTGATAAGGAATGAAGATTTCAAGAAATCCATTTCTAAAATGTTGCAGTCTAATTTTTCTTCCCATTCAACAAATTCAATGAATTTTCAAGATGAAAAACCTCCAGTGATATTGGGGCCCTTATTGGAAGATAGGGATGAATCCTCACCTCCTTTTTATACCTCATTGAATGTACCTGGAAATATCTTATGAAATTTCTTGATGGATTTAGGTGCATCCCATAACTTAATTCCTAAATCTATCATGGATGAACTGGATCTAGATATCACCAAAAACTATCATGATCTATATTCTTTTGACTCAAGGAAAGTGAAATGCCTAGGGGTTATTAAAGATTTGGTTGTTACTCTCTTTCAATTTCCCATGAAGAGTATAGTCATGGATATAGTAGTTACAGATGTTCCCCCTAATTTTGGTATGTTATTGTACAGATCATGGATTAAGAGGTTGGGAGGAACATTGTAGATGGACCTCTCCTATGCCACCATACCTGTCTTTGGGGGTGAACACAGAAGACTATATAGAGAATCAAAGTTGGCTTACATTATTAGTGATGAATGTAATCCCAGAAACCATCCTATTTATGATGTTGACACTAATTTGGTATCTACCATTTTGCAGCTCACTGATCTTCCTCAGCCACCCCCGGAAATAAGAAATTCATCACCAACATCATGTGAAACAACCAAACAATATGCTCAAACTTGGAAAATCATTTGTGATGGGGCATATTCTAAAGATAGTGTTGGTGATGGGGTTGTTTTCATTTCCCTTTCTCAAGAAATCATAACTTTGTATTTCAAGTTAGAATTTGAAACCACGAACAACATTTTTGAGTATGAGGCTCTAGTTTTGGGGCTGAGGGTTGCTAAATATATGAAGATTGAAGAATTATCAGTTTTTGGAGATGTAGAGCTGATTGTACATCAGATAAGAAATATATATCAGGTAAAGCATCCAAGGTTGAGGACTTATAGGAATGAGGTATGGGATTTTATTGATAATTTCTTCCTAGATTTTAACATATCCTTTGTTCCTAGAGAAGAGAATGCATTGGAAAATTCCCTAGCGGTTTCTTCTAGCAACTTTAAAGTTCCACTACCTCCTAAACTCAAGTGCAATGTTGAAGTAAAATATAGGCCTTCCATAATGGACAATGTCAAATATTGGAAGGCTTTTGAAGATGACCTTGAAATAAAAATATTCCTGGAAATAGTGGAAGAATTTTCTACACTACACATTGATCAAGATCTAGATGATGAAAACAACCCTCATGTTGATAAATTCCTGAACAAAATTGCAGACCACAAGATTGTCCAGTTGCCTAGAAATCATATCCCAAAGGGATTGGTTCCTTTCGAGATATTATTTGATAATAATGATGTGGATGTCAAAGTAAGAGGTTCAAATGAAGATGTTGATTTGACATAATGCAAT
>JZKD02S0793250.1:587254-610378 GCA_000966675.3 Picea glauca
ATTCCATCCCCTGTAGAGCCAATGCTATCACATAGAATTGTAAGGCTCAAAAAATCATTTCAGTTTTGTTTTTTGAGTCATAGGTTTTCTTAAGTTATAGGTTTGTTATGTCTTCCTTTTATAGTCATAATTCAAATTTTGATATAAGGAAGCAAAATCTAGTTTGGCCTTGGTCTAGAGTCCTTGGGTTATGTATTTGTTATCATGACAAGTTGAACAAACCCTCATGATTCACATATTTGAACTCTTCGTCATCACCTTGACACGTCACACTTCCATGTTGTACCCAAGATCCTCCTTTTTCACCTTTTATCCATTTAGCTATCAAATCAGATTTGATCTATGCCCTGCTAACTCACAAGGAGAGTTCATAGGATATTCAAAGTGCTCCATGCATTCATTGCCATCATTTCATTTAAGGATCACATCAAAGAAGATCTCATTATTTTCAGAGACTGTATTTGAAATAAATTCCCGGGGATTATTTAATTAAAGTTTCTAACAAGTTCCTCCAAGTGTGCAAATTGTGTTTGAGTTAGGTGCTGCGAACTGGCGTTGTGAACCTGGTGCTACAGACAGGTGTTGGGAACTTGTGTTGTGAGCTAGCTGAAGGAGAGTGTTGGAGGTTGGACTACTTGCACACACCCTTGTGCAATTTCAAAGACACTAGAATCAAAATCAAGACCACCAGGTACTCCATGAGATTTTTCATCCTGTTTGAAGGTTGAGAAAGGGATTTTGGCTATTTTCCCTTTGGGTGCTACGAACTATCATTGACTTGCTATCATTTTGAAAAATTCACTTAAAAAATGCTCTGAATTGTGCCTATTAAAACTGACCACCTTCTAACCTCACTCAATGTTTCCTCTTGCTCAACATTTACTTGCTCCTATCATTTTCACTCGGTGCTGTGAACTGACTCACAGGGCGCTACGAAACCTCTGTTCCAGCATTGTTAAAACCTCATCCTCTGCATATTTATAAAACTGCAACCTTAAAAAATTTAATTATATCCCTATCCATTTTGTAGTGCGTAGTTGATCATCTGTGGGAGCAGACTTAAAATTGCAAGTGTAGTGATGTTGTTTATCCATTTTTTATGTTGATAAAATATTTTTGCCGAGTCTTATCTGTCTTTCCTTTCATCATAACTTTCAGTGGATTTTCCTTAGCTTTACCTTTGAAGAATTCCCTGTCTCATTCCTAGATGTGTATAAATTGAATTCTGTAGAAACTCTATACAAGGTTAGCCTATTGGAGAAAGTTTTGTCATCAAAACCCTAATCTTCTATATTCCCTGTTTCACACATATAACAGTCATTAAATATTACAGAAATTAAAACAACAATTATGAACAACCCACAACACAATAAGAATCACAAGGGAGGTGAAATAGTAAGAATAGATCCCTATGACATGCAATTTCTTGATTCTGAACGTTTGATCAAAGAGACTTTTTAGAGATTAGGCTGCATCAATTTCTATCAAAAGATGTAGAGGGGGCATCCAGAGGTAGCCAGTGAATTTGCACTCAATTTTAATGGGACCAAAACCACGATGGCAATGTTATAATTTGAGGTTTTAGAGTTTTCAATCTTAGTTGCAATAGAGATACCCAACACTAGAGAAAAATGGTTCAACGCTATGACATTAAATGTTTCTTTCTCCAAGGAATTTCTTAAACCAGAGTATCAAGAATACAACTTGTCCAAAGGGGTCCCTAGAAACCATATGCTTGAAGGTTTTGATAAAATGTTGAAGCTTATCCAAAGGTATTTTACCTGTGAGGGAAGATTTAACATGGTTTATCAATATCACATGAGGTTGCTATTACACTTCACAGGGAAAGAAGAATTGAATCTCCCTTTTTACCTCTTTAGAAGCATTGATAAGATGGTTGATATAGTTCAAGCCAAATATAAACAAGTAGACACAAGTGTCTTTCACTCTTTCCTTATTAAAATTTTGATCATGGAAGAGTTAAGAAAGAAAAATATTGATTTGGAAACATTCCTCACTGCATCACACTTTCAATTGAATGTTTCCCCCACCCCATAGTCTAAAATACAAAGTCCTACTCATGTGGATAAGACTGTGTGTTCAGAGATTATCAAGAAGAGAAAAGGTGTTGTTATGACTGATACAAATGAAACACATGCAATAGGGCCTTCACAACCTTCACAGAGGGAATATTTACCCATGCAGAGCCCATTCCTATGGAAGTTCCTCCAATAAAATCCATAAGCCTAAGAGGAAGAAATCTTATGTTCCCTTCACTTATTGTTGTAGACAAGATTAAGTCCATGAGGCCTTTTACTAGGGCAACAACCAAGAAAAATGTTTCTGTGAAAAGTGATGTAGTAGAAATTTCAGCCTAGAGAAAAGGTAAATCCAAATTGGTTGAGCAACCCATTGAAATTGTTGATATCACTACTCCCTAAGAAGAAACCAATCTCACTTTCAAGAGGCTCAAAAGACAACTCAATGAAGCAAGAGTTGAAGTTGATAGGATGAAAAAGGAAGAATTGAGTGTCAGAAGGAAATTTAAGGAAGTGTTGGATATTCATCATAAGTCCATTGAAAAAGAAAATTTTCTAACTAAGAGATTCTTTCCCCTCCACAGGAAGATCAAAAATCTCTACAGACAAAACATATCGTATCAAGCTCAGATCAGAAAGCTAAATGAAAAACTACAGCCTTTTAAAGAAGAGTTGGCCAAGAGAAATTTGAACATGTTGTCTAAGGCTGCTACTAGGAGAAGCTCTAGAGTTAAAAAATGAAGAAGTTGAACCTCCTTAACCAATATCAATTTTTGATAAGTTTCCTTTGTTATGCATTTTTCATTTTTGAGGATGGTTATGCTTTATAATCCATGTTTAGCTACTGGGATGCTCTCTTATAGTTATGTACCAAGATTTTAAGTTGTTACAACATTTTGGGGCACTGATGATAGTTTTTGGAATGTTTTAAGACTTTATCAAATGAAATGAGCCACTACAGGAAAGTTCGCAATGCTTGGCGCTGCAAACTGGATGATATAGACAGGCATTGCGAACTAGTGTTGCGAACTCATGTTTTGGTGGTTTTGAAGGGAGTAACAACTATCGGTTGTTAAGATGGATGCATGTCAGTTGTCTAAGGGTTAGTTGCAAGTTTATAGGCCACCTACCAAAGGAATATGCGCTCAAAGGGACACTTCATTAGCCATAAAGAAAATGTTGCAAACGTTGCCAACATTAGCGTGAATTTTAGCATTTTGTTTTATTTATTTTGTATAGTCGTAGTCACACCATCTTTAGGCATAGGAATCCTATGCATGAGTTGTTATTCAAATTGTAAAGTTGTCAATGGCAGCCTAGAATATAAGACAGGCATCGTAAGATTGAAGGAGAATTCGAATGGTTTGAGAGAGACTCATATTTTGGTGTTGTCTATGTAAGAGAGAATATATCCTATTGTATGTACTAGACCTAAGACACTTTGGATAATAGAAATCAGTCTTTTTTTCTTATCATATTTTTTCTATCTTATTCTGATTACAATCTATTGAATTCTTCAATTGGATTAATTGTATCTTGGTTGCAATGGAGGATCTGTTGTGATATTGTTTATAATTATATCAGAGTTTCCTCTTTGATTATAAGAAGTTATTTTTTCAAAGGGTTTTTCTTCATATGTCTGTCAATACTACATGATGTAGATGGTAGGCATATTACATATTTCTTATTGAGTCATCCACCTATCCATTTTATTTCTTAAATTCTGATCTAAGTTACTCATATCATTTTTTGCTAGTGCATATTGTATGGAGTAAGTTTTGATTGACATTATTTTCCTGATTTTTCATCCATTTACCACCTTATCATAAAAACTTATCAGTGTACTCTTTATGGGTGTTGAGCTTACACTTTGGCAGTCAAAGTGTGATTTTCAGTGTTAACACACCCCTCTTCCTACTCCTGACAGGACCTGGGAATCCATATCAAGGGACTACATGTCAGGCCTTCCGTCCACCAAGCGGTGAAATGACTCTGTTTTTGTGGTTGTTGATCACTTTTCCAATATGGAAATTATGGCTGCCTGGAAGAACATCATAGCAAAAGCCAGTGGAAAGATATTCTTTGAATGGGTGTGGGTAAATTTTGGGATACCACAAACCATTATCTCATATCGAGACAACCAGTTCCTCAATACACTATGTTTGAATATTTGGTCGTTGCTTGACACCAAGCTCACCAAATCCACTTCCTTCCTCCCCCAATTGGATGGTCAAACCAAGGTTGTCAACCAGATGATCGTGCATATCCTACGCATGTAAAATTCCAAGAACCCCCGCACATGGGATGAGGGTCTTCCCTGTGTTTATCACAACTACAATAGAACCATACATATCTCAGACGACCACATCCCCTTTCAGGTGGGGTTGGGATTTCAACCATTGGGTTCCATGGATGTTGCACTACCCCTTGCAGCCACCCAGGCAGACTCATTCCAGGCTCAAACTGAAGCTAAAAAAGCCACCCAATTCATTGAGTGGATCCAACACATCTTCCAATAGGTTCAGGATATTTTGTAGAAGTCTAATTCCAAGTACAAGAAACACCATGATCGACACCAAGTGCCACACAAGTTTTAAGTGGGAGACAAAGTTTGGTTCCACTTGAAGAAAGAATGACTTATAGGGCCCTAGCGGAAGCTTTGTCCACTCTGTTATGGACATTACACCATCACCAAGGCTATGGGAGACAATAATTTTTAGCTCAACATTCCCCCCTTACTTGGATTGCACCCAGTATTCAATGTGGATCTCCTTCATCCATATTTTTCACCATTATTGGACACCTCAAAGATAGCATAAAATTTGAAACCAACAGAGCTCAACACTAACTACATGGAACATGCATCCACTGATCAGATCATGGACACATAGTTCAAGGGCACTCGCGAGTAGAGGATCCATCTTTATTGGGTTGTCAAAGAAGGGCAGCTCCTGCACCAAGGAAAGTGGCTCACCTGAGGCCAAATTCAATAGAAATTTCCTCATCTGATGGGGGAACTCAATGCAATGGAGACCATTTATTCCTAATGGGGGAGGGTTGATATAAGTGAATATCGATGGCCACCCACCTATTCCAATTGGATCATCTTGGCAGTTTTTTCCTAGTTTCGGGTCTTGAATGTTTGGGTCTATTTTGAGGCCCTAAACAACGTTTTTAGGGCTCTCCATAGTCAAAATGTTGACAAAGTCAAATTTTGATGGAATAATGTGTAGTCCTCAGATAGATATTTCCAATGGGATATCATGTGTGTGAAACATAGTTCGTATGAAAAAGTTACAGCCCCAGGAAGTTGATGTACTAACTTACCCAACGGGGCCCACATGACTTTTGGTGCTTTATCTCCTAGGGTTAGGTTTTTTTATTTCTAAGGTTTTGGAATTCATGTTTATTGTAAAAAGTATTTTGGAGCCTCATTGTACTCATCTTCTTGCGAATGAGCGCAACCATCACATCTCTTCTTAGAGATAATCCACCACCATTCTAGCAAGATTTTTTTCAGTCAACATTTTACAGTTTCAACATATTTCTTTATTGAATAGAAGCCATTTTTACTATATATTTGTTGTTGTTCCTTGTGTCTTTGTGCTAATAATAATAATAACATGTGTTCATTTCTTTTTTCTCATAAAATATGGATCATTGGTACATAGTTTATAAATTTTGAAAGTGCACATAGCAGTTAGGTATTGTTATAGCATCAATTTCCACCATTGAAACATTGATTCTCTTATTGGCCTAATCTCTATCCTATTTTCAAACAAGTATTCCCCATACCTCCTTGAGACCTTGTAAAAAACACTTTTTTGGATCTTGTATTTTCCCTGGTAGTTATGTAGCACGCATATACATGGGTTGTTCCAAGGAAAGTCATGTACATGTTAATAAATTCTTTAAAAAAATATTGTTTCCAAATTAAATGTTGATTTATGGGTTTGGTTAGTTACCTAACTCTTTTTACCCATACTCAGCTGCCTCTAAGAAAATAGAGATGGAATAAATAAAGAATTTGATCTAAGGAAAAAGGTAATGATTCATTGCATACCAAAGAAAACATTCATTCGACTACACCTACCATGTCTATAATCCCATATACATCCCAACCTTTGTTGGTATTGACCTGGAAACCCTTGTTTCCAAACTTCTTTGATCACCTTCCTATATGACTAGGAGTTTCCCTTATATACTCCTTGAGTATGTTGGTGGATTGAAGGTCAAGACCAATCTTTATATAAAGATATTGGGTGGAGGGACCTAGAGTCTCTTTCAATAAGGAAATGTCACAGAGAATAGGTCTCTTTCAATAAGGAAATGTCGCAGAGGATGGGTATACATTGTAACTACTAAAACTATTGAATATTTATAACTCATTCCTTCAAAAAGCATTCTATTTGTAATGTTTAATTTGCAATCATTTCATAAATGTTCTGTAGAACACTGGTTGCTTTGATTATTCCATTGTATTTAAGAGGATTAATGAGTATTGATCCGGATTTTATGAGAATAATGAAATGAATACATATATATATTATGAACACAAAGATATAATGAAAAATAACATAGATACAATAAAACATGTCTTCTATTCAATAAAGAAATATGATGAAACAGTAAAATGCAGATTGAAACAAGCTTGCTAGAATGTGTTGGAGATACTTCACATGCACCTAGGATTTCTTTTTCCTAAGGTTTTCCCTATGTTTATTAGTTATTATTCAGTCTCCTATAGTTTAGGGAGAATATTCCTCTAGGAAAATATTCTCTTTAGTTCATACTTCAGTTTGATCAGTTGAGTGGAGTCTAGATGCCACATTGGGATTATCACCATGAAACATTGGGATCATCACTAAATAATGTGCATTTTCGTTGGGATCATCACCAGACTAGCACATTACTCATGATTCCCTTATATCCTCCTCACTTCACTATGTTTTAGTAAATTAACAGAAGACTGAGAGACTAGTTAACTCAAACTAGGTGGCAGTTCAGTCCCGTAACTTCCTAAGAGACTAGACTAGGTGGAATTTTACTCCCGTAACTGATGGTGTGTGTCTAGATCACTCTATACCACCACTATGGTGCATTGGATTATCCTCCAATGCACATTAGTTGAGTTATATAGAGTATATCATGTGTAAATTATTATTCATTCATTTGGTTAATGAGAATTCTTCAATTCTTTCTCTCTTGCTTCTCTTTTCTCATATTTTCTCCGTAAATTGTGTATGTCATTTGCTAGCTATATCTATTTTGTGAATTTTCATCACATTGACACAGTATCAAATTCAATGGACTTCTAGGGAAAATACAGACCAGATTATTTTTGTAGGTACCGAATATTGAAGACAGCGGAAAAATGGAATTTCCAAAATAATCCATTCTTACACCGGACGATTTCTTTACATGGAAGGAGAATATGATAATGCATCTTTGAGGCATAGGATTATAAAGGTTAACCATGAACATGGATACAGAACCCACATAAGCCATAGAAAAATCCAAGTATCTAAATCGAATGGATGAAGCATTTGGAACTATTTGCAGTCTCATTTCTCCTGAACTCCTCTTTCACATATCCTCCTATAAAACCCACAATGAAGCTTGGACCACCATGGAAGGGATCTTTGTAAAATAGGACTAAATGAGAGGACACATGCTCGAGGTGGAATTGCTCACATTGGATCCAAAAACCTTTAACGATCTCCAAGATCTATTTACCAAATATAAGGATTTGTTGTCGCAACTCAAGGCTTGTGGGGTTGATAAATCTAAGGAGGAGAAACAAATTGGCATTAAAATTCTCTCCAAACTTGTTCTAGAATACTTAGTGTTTGTATCTGCATTTCATTAAGTTAGTCTCTCCTCTAGAGCCACCTAGACAATGCCCTATATTGAGGCCTTTATCAGGTCTCTGACACAAGATCACAACAAGCTCATCAATATGGGAAAAATCAAAGGCCCAAAGGCACATGCAATTACTGTGCAAGGTGGTAGTGGTCATTAATATCAGAAATATAAAGACAAAGACAAAAGGAAATCACATGCAAATTCAAAGAATGAAGGTTACTCAAAAAGCTTCAACAATGTCTTTGGATCCAAAGGTGGAAATGGAAGAAAAGTGGAGAAATGCACTTGCTACCATAAATGATTCCATCCAGAATCTGCATGTATGCAGAAAAAGATAGATCAAACAGCCCAAATACTACAGAAAAAAAAACTTGGATGTCTCATCCCCGAGGGTTCCAATAAGAAGAAGCCCGAAGATCAGAATCCCAAGAAGGGAAATTCTAGCCATGCTTTGATTTCCATCAACTCCTCTCGATGCTTGGATCATAGATTCAAGTGCATCACACCACATGGAAGCCACAAAAGAAGTCTATTCTTCATTGGATACATGCAAATATCCTTCTATTCTAATGGGGGACAAATATCCATTCGACGTGGCCGACAAAGGAAGAATTGAACTCATAAATGGAAGCTTCGAGAATGTGCTACACGTTTCCAAACTTTTCGTCAATCTTATCTCTGTGTTTCAGATAACAAACTCTGGCACTGGAAAGAGAGTGATATTCACACCTGATGTAGTGGATATCTATGGCATGCAAAGAAATTCTAGGGTTTCTACCAGTGAGGTAAATCATCAATCTAGACTCTACACATTTTTTGAATTTATTGAACCAGATTTTGCATTACTGCTTACCCATGCTGATGAAAGTAGTAGGATATGGCACAAAAGGTTTGAGAATTTAAATTTCAGATATATGCAATAACTTAGAAAACAGGGAATGGTTGATGGTTGCAACATCCTTGACCGCCCATGTTGGTCCATGCTACTCTTGAAAATGCTTTTATTCTCTGCTCAACATATTGTAACATACCCAACATCCAATTGAGCTATGCCACATAAATTTTTCGAACTGCATGCGATTAAAACATATACACACAGAACTCTTTCAGAACTTTATATTTAAAACATAAACAAACAAATACATTTTGTAAATGCACAGATTCATATTGAAATAATAGTAAACATATACATGCAACATATATAGACAATATCCATAAATATAAATACAGTTATAAACCACACATAGGATAAACCCATAAAAATAAACACGTAAATAATAATGCAACATGTAATTTATCACAAAATTGACACTTATCTTGGTAAGAATATCACCAACTATGTGCAAACCTTCCACGAACCTCCCAGCCTTAGACCACACTACTCATCACTCTCAGGAGTGGGGCACCCCCGAGCTGGGACTAAACTCCACCTGGGTAAAGGGATTCCTAACCAGGATGATGTATGACAGACAACAGGAAAGACTCCATCACAAATGCCAACTCAAACTAACATCCTATAGTCTGTCATTCCCCACATGCCTATCCCACCTCAAGAAGTGTGCCCCTTCTCTTTTGAATAGTCCTTCGGCTGCCCCACTTCCTTTCCGGGCCTCAGCAACAAGCCAGACAGAAACTCTCAGAGCCCTGTAGTTGTAGTTTAGCACCTTCAGGAAATCAATTCCCAAAAATTCTCTCACCTTGAAATATTTCTCACGGGCTTGACAACCCACCTCTTCAATATCCCATGGGACTAACAACCCGCTTCTTCAGTCCAGCTCCCAAGCTAATCAGGTACACAAACATGTATGGTTATGGATACAAGTTCAGGTACAGTGACAGGAAGGTACAAAGGAAAACTGACTGAGTGAGTGAATGATCATGGAATGAGTGAATTCCTAACTGAATGATGGAAGGAATTGAAAAATGAACTAAGTCCAAACTATATGTATGCATGTCCCCAACTTGACACTTGTCATGTTGGGAGCTACTTTGGCCCACTTGTCCCCATCCTTAGAACTTAGGATAAAATAATTATCCATACTTTATACTTTAAGAAATATTAATATAATATTCCTTTTTGTCTTAAACTCCCTAGCTTAGCCCTTTTCCTTAAATTTTAGCCCCCCCTTTCCCTAACTAGTGTATTTTAGTCCCCCATACTCATTTATCATGGTCAGTCTTCACGCAACGATGTATTTTATATTAATGATAAGATATATACAAAAATAGGGGCACTGGCCTTTAACATCTAGGCTTTCCAGCCTAATGATCACAAAACTGGTTCACCAGCCTATAAAACACAGCATATACATAAAGGCTCCATGGCCTCAAAATCGCACACACTTATGTTGTTGTGCACGATATCTTAGAATGTCCACACTTTATCATTTTACTGCGCAGTACATGCGTGAACTATACTATGGAAGGTGCATACAAAAATGATGTCAAATGCCTCACCATCTTACGTACATTTTTATTTACATTTACAATTGGTTTTTTCTAAGGGGTATTACAATCCCCTCCCCTTATTTATGCACTTTCCTCGGTGCATTATGTACACATATACAACAAAATTCTCAAAAATTCTCAAAAAGATGCGGGTATTCTGCCCGCATTGCATCCTCATGGTCCCAAGTAGCGTCCTCAGGACTGTACCAGGTCCATTGGACCTTTACAATCCCTATGGCTCAATTTCAAAGTTGTTTGATTTTTTGGTCCAGAATGCGTACTGGATGCACTTGGAAAATGCCTTCTTGCTCCACCTGAATCACATCCCAATCAATAACATGATTAGCATCTGGTATATATTTCTTGAGCAATGATACATGGAATAAATTATGAACAAACATAGATGCAGTGAATGAAATCATATAAGCTACTCGACCAATCCTCTCTAGGATTTCAAACAACCCACAATAGCGAAATTCCAACTTTGAACAATTTCCCAACTTCAAGGAACTTCTGTTGGCCTTCACTGTCAAGAATACATGGTCCCCAACTTTAAATTCCCTGTGAGTTCTGCCCTTATCAACATAGATTTTCTTCCTGTCTTGGGCAGCCTTTAAATTTTGCTTTATTTTTATCATTTGCTCCTCCATTTCCCTGAGTAAATCTGGCCCAACCACTACTCTATCTATTGGGTTATCCCAACTTACCAGTGTGTTTCACTTTCTTCCATAAAGTGCCTCAAATGGGCTCATCTTTAGAGATGTATTGGTACCCATCATTATAAGAAAACTCTACTAAGTGTAGGTAGTCTTCCCATTTTGATGGTTTATCCATCACATACATCCTCAACATATCCTCAATCACTTGATTCACCCTCTCTGTTTGTCCATCTGATTCTGGATGATAAGTTGTGCTAAAATTCAAATTTGTTCCAAATCCATTAAATAATCCCTTCCAAATATTTGAGGTAAATTTTGGATCTCTGTCAAACACAATTGTCTTGGGTATGACATGTAATCAAGCAATTTCTCTCATATAAATATCAACAATGTTGGTTTCGTTGTGAGTGAGCTTAACTGGAATAAAATGGGTAGCTTTAGTATGCTTATCCACCACTACCATGATATAATCACGTTGATTGTTTGTTCTGGTCATTTTGGTGATGAAATCCATGGTTACAACGTCTCATTTCCACTCAGGAATTGTTAATGGTTGTAGAAAACTAGCTAGGTGTCTATGCTCATCTTTTGCCTTTTGACATTCCAAACATTTGACAATAAAATCAACAACTTATTTCCTCATTCTTGGCCAATAATATTGGCTCTTGATATCTGCAATAGTTTTTTGATAACCTGGGTGCCAAACATAAGGTACATTATCCATTTCTCCCAATATCATATTTTTCAATTCATGGGAATTTGGTACATAAATTATGCCCCTGTACATGAGAATTTCATCATTATCTATCTTATATTCTTCAATTTTCTTCTGCAAAATACCTTGTTGTAATTTTGCCACCAATTCCTTGTATTGCAAATCTAATTTGGAAGCCTCTATAATTATGTATTTCAAATCTAATTGATACATGCTAATGGTTTTAGCATGTAATTCATGCACTCTTTTGCTGAGTGCATCAACCACTTTTTTCTCTTTCCCCTTGATATGCTTTATATCAAAGCCACGTTCACTTAGAAATTCTAACCATCTACTTTTCCTAGCATTTAGAGTTGGTTGATCAAATAAATATTTCAAACCATTATGGTCTGTCCTTAGCTCAAACCTTGTCCCTAGGAGGTAGTGTCTCCATTTCCTCAAGGCATTCACTATGGTTGCCAACTCCAAATCATGAGTGGTATAGTCTCTTTCATGTTCCTTCAACTTCCTTAATTTATAACATATAACAAACCCATTTTGACTGAGGACTCCACCAAGTCCTTGTTTACATGCATCTGGGCATACAATGAAGTCTTCATTTGGGTCTACAATTTGTAGTATTGGAGCACTTGTTAATAATTGTTTCAAGTGTTGGAAACTCTTTTCACAATCCAATGTCCACTGAAACTTCACACCCTTATTTTGTAAGGAAGTGATTGGGTGTGTAATCTTTTAGAATCCTTCAATAAATCTCCTATAGTAGCCTACAAGGCCCATGAATGATCCGAACTTTGTCACATTATTTGGCATTGACCATTCTCTAATGTCTTATATCTTCTCATGATCCACTTCTATCCCATCCTCTCAAATGATATGTTCCAAATAATGAATTTGCTTCTGATAAAATGAGCACTTGCTCAATTTGGCATACAATTGATGCTCCATTAATACTTGCAACACCATCCTCAAATGATTCTCATGCTCTTCTTATGACTTGGAATATACAAGGATGTCATCCAAAAAGACAATGACAAACTTTTCTAAATATTCTCGAAAAACACCATTCATTAAGCACACGAAAACAACTGTTGCATTTGACAGCCCAAATGGCACCACTGTGAACTCATAATTACCATACCTTGTCCTGAAGGTGGTCTTGATGATATCTTCCTCTTTAATCCTTAACTGATGGTATCCTGACTTGAGATCTATCTTTGAAAATATCTTTGCATACTTCAATTGATCAATGAGATAATCAATCCTTGGCAGAGGATACTTATTCTTTGCAGTGACTTTATTCAGTTGTTTGAAATCAACGCACAATATTAATGTCCCATATTTCTTCTTCATGAACAAGACTAGGGAACCCCAAGGTGACACACTTGGGCATATATACCCCTTCTTCAGAAGTTCTTAAAGTTGCATTTGCAACTCCTTCATCTCTGGTGTACTCATCCTGTAAGGAGTCTTTGACACTGGAGTTGCTCCAAGCATTAAATTTATAGAGAAATCAATATCTCTCTTTGGGGGTAGTCCTGGTACCTCGAGAACACATCTTCATATCATCCAGGACTGAATGATATTCCAAATTTGGCACCTTATCTTTAGGTGTCTCTTCCATATAAGCTGCAAAAATTTGACACTCTTTTCTGTAACATTTCTTTAGCTACAATGCTGAAATTTCTCTGATGGTTACTGCCCTGGGAATTCCCTGCACTTTCCTTAGGTTCCCCTCCTCATCCAAGCAAGTAAATTCCTTGTTATGATAGTCTAGGATAGCATGATTTTGGTCCAACCAATCCATCCCAATTAGACAGTCATAGGAAACTAAAGGAAATCTGTTCAAATCTTCCCTAGTGTTCAGTCCATTCATGTCCATAAGACATGAATTCACCATTTCATTAACTTTTCTTTTGTCTCCGGTAGCCAGCTGCACCAACCAAGATTTTCCATGCTTGATTCTTGGAAAATGAAAACTTTCCACCATCTTAGCATCTATATAACTATGACTAGATACTGAATGAATTAAAACGACGATGGTTTGGTTGTTAATCATACCTTCCACTTCAATCATATGTGACTAATACTCTGTTTGCTTGTTGTCCAGGGCTGCATAGATCCTTGGTACATTTATGCCCATGTCCTCCATTGTTTCAACTTGTTGAACATTGTGAATAGTTTGTTGATGGGTCTTAAATCCCTTAGTTCAATAGCAGGAACCAAACCCGCCACCGAGGCCCAATTAGACTCTGCAGCATTTGATAGTGGAATTGTTCTCCAGATCTTCCGATCCGACCAATATATCGATGGGTTTTACATTTTATTGTGAAGGCTCTTCCTTTAGTTTGGACTATATATTTTCGTATTTTCTCTTAGGTGGGACCGATGAGAGATGGAAGACGGTATAAAACAACTTGGAAACAAAAAGGATTAAGTTTTAACTACAGGGGAAGAGGTTGAGCTTGGTATAACCCGCAACTCAAGCATGCAGACAAAATTTTTATACCACAGGCCTGGTACTAATACATTAACCATGTGAGCATCCAATTATTGTTTGATATGCTAATTATCAGAAAGAAAACACATATGTGATAAGATAATGGCAAACGAAATAATTCACCTACTCTAATCAGACATCACATAATAACACAACGATTCATCTTCATCATAAAGAAAAGAACAACAAAACATTGCACCAGATAACTTGACAATAGATTTAATTGCTCTTACTCATTACATCATCAATTCATGAAACGAGATAGGAAATATTCTTCTCCACATCCAATCACACATGCCTTTGATGAAAATATAACTTGTCTTTGGTCTAGAAGGACTCCTAAATTAAAGATAGCTTCAAAATAATTCTTAACAAACCAGAAAAGAGAGTTTCTTGCAACAACCATCGACCTTTAACTAATTGGTTGATTCTCTTATTTATAACATAAAATTCAACTAAAAATTATGGCTAAGTGCAGATGAGTAAACAAAATTCTCCACGTGGCATTCTCTTCTAACAGTTTCTCTAATATTCAACTCAAGATATCACTTGAAAGGGTGACTTTTCTCATACTCCGACCAACTGATGAATAGTTCCTCGCAGGTTTGGGCGTATGGAAATCTGTGTTGTTCCATATGGTCCACGTAAATTCCTCTGATATCCACCGCATGCACCCAGTATTTCACCAGATTGGTGTTTAAATTTTGTAGCACAGCCCGAGCTCTGATCAGACATTTTGTAAATCGTTGCACTTGTCCTGGCGTTGTGTCGGTCACCTTCACTAGCTTGTCGACCCATAATGAATCTTGCTTGGTGTGTGATTCGAATATGTCACACAAGTCGACGAATTCATCGGGCATGCCGAACTCGAGGAGTCTGATATCTTTCATCATCATGTTGATCTTCAGACCCAATTTCTCTTCAGAATTCTTGGCAACATTGCGGAACTAATTTTTCTCAACAGTCGGAGGCACCTTACCTTTAATCGAAATTAACATCATTTAGGGAGTGATTATGGAACAATACTCATAAAAATATATGTATAAAATGTAAGTGTGAAAAATCCATACTGGTGCATACCTATGAAGCTTGCTAAACCTAGTTGTTTGATACTTACATGATCTCTGCGACCCTTCAAATTACCTGCACCGTTTTTGTTAGCGCCGTCATTTTTCTTCAGTTAGGGTGGGTTACATCTGCACGCCCAGCATGGAAAATAAGGTATGGAAAACATGAGAGTCAGAGTCACACTAATGGTTGGTTGGCCCTTGGGGTCAGGAAAGGATGTCAGATCTAAACATGTGCTGAAAGTATGAGTATGTTCAAAAAGATTCAGATCCTGTTGTTGACACTCGGTACTGAATTTGGGTTGCATGCAAGTCAATCCTGAGGCAACCTCGAACCACTTTGGATTGGAAGCTGCCCCTCCCAACCTGAGAGGGATCTCTCGAATAATGTCACAATATGATCATCAGTAAGCGTGAAATGGTGGGTAGATTTATGGGTAAATGATAGTTTAGGATTTTTAAAGTTTGGGGTTGGACCAGGGAAATAGTCTATTGGGCATGGAGTCAAGTGAAAACCAAAAAGAGAGATAATAGCAGTGATCGTATAACTTGCAGAAAATGAGGCAAAGTAATTCTATCTTTCAGTAATTGATAATCATGATGTGGTAGCAAAAAAAGAAAAGGAAATGCCATCACAGTGAAAGCATCTATCAAGGATGAATTTTCACTACGATTTTAGAGGAAAAAGACAGAAGGCTGATAACTAGATTTAGAGCACTTATCTTGAACGAATTCTGACCAGTCACCATAGAACGCAACACATATATATCAGCTGTGTGTAAGGAGCATATAAAATGAATTCCAAACAAATTTTAACTCAGCTGAAAGAGGAAGAGATAGACAATATGAAAATGACAACAAGGAGAACATACTGAAAGAATTGATCGTGATGAATCTCACAATATCAAGTGAACACATCTTCTGTATTACTCCAATTTGGGTTTACAAATTAACTTGGCTTACAAAAGGATCCCCTTCAAAGAGGTTTTTCCCCCAGCCCCCCCCCTCTCAGCCTCCTCCCAATGATTATTTAGCTAATCGCATCTCTAAATCCATTACATAGCTCAGTGTTTACAAGAATTAATCTAAAAGGAAATTTCTTTTTGTTTCGAGAAATATGAAACGGTTGGCCTTCTCGGAACTCTGTGACTGCCAGAGGCTCTGCCAGCTTCTTTAAACCGTTACTAATCATTTTGACAAGTGGGGTATGGATGATCGCTTTGTATGATTGAACTATAACGCCGAGTCTCAATACTTTACATACCGTTGGGAGGTCATTGTAAAGGAAATGTTTACTGTGAAAATAATAAATTAACTTGGAAGCAAGATCGTAATTTCATAACCTCCGCATCACAAATGATTGAATGGGCAATCAGTTCTACTGAAAATCTGGAACAAATCCTTTAATGCTGGTCTGCTCTTTGAAACTCTTTTGTCAATGCTTTAAATGTTGCCTGATTATTCTCTGGGGAAATCTCGAAATCGGTGGATGCAAAGGGCACTTTGAATGTTGATTATCGTGCCTTTCATATTTTAACTTTAAATCTGGATTAGATCGTTGATGAATGCTGGTCTCTGTCTATCAGAGGTGATTTTTTGTTTTTCAAAACATAGCGACATGTGTGTAAACCACATCACATCCCAAACATCAAAATTAACGAAATCAACTCTTCAGTTGAAGTTCTGTTGATAAATCTCGGATCCAAAATTTCCAGCTGGCCATCAATGCAAGTCTTAGTAATGTAAGAATAATCGCACTCCTCTACAGCTGACGGCTGAATATCAAGTTGAATCGAGTTATGCCTGGAATCCAATCTGAAAGGGATTCGGCTATAGATGGGAAGCGTGAAAAGGCTTCTTGATTTTCTCAATCTCTTGATTTGTTTCTTTGTAGGGTCGTGTTGGCTTGAAGAACAACATTTGTCGTGTCCCTATTCCTCATATTTACTGCATGAACGATCAATCAATACGGTGATGCGTGCTAGGTATTGATCTTATAGAAACGAAAAACACCTCCAGCTCCCTCTTTGTGATTTGAATAAGTGTCGGGATGTTGGGTTGACGGACTTTGTGTGTGCGTGGTGTTACTGTTGTGTGCAGGTATCGAAACTGACTTCCTTTTCCTCAAATTCATGTGTAAATTGCAA
This sequence comes from Picea glauca, assembly GCA_000966675.3. Lineage (NCBI taxonomy): Eukaryota > Viridiplantae > Streptophyta > Pinopsida > Pinales > Pinaceae > Picea > Picea glauca. Next base: position 604,692 of record JZKD02S0793250.1, read on the forward strand.
ACGCCAGGTGCAAGCCCACCATTCTTAAGATTCAGCTATAGCTTGCTTCGACAATTGATGTGTATGATTTAGTTTGCCCTCCGATGCGTGGATGTCTTCTTTGCGTGATTTTTCTCGCATGGGGCCTGGTGCCTCCTCGTGTTGGATGATATCTGAGAACTCTTAGCCGCACACCTTTGACATCTCTTTTGGGGGTTGCTTCCGCAAGTTCTTCTCTCTTTTCTGACACCTGCGAATCTGGTAAATACCCGATAATGAAAATCTTATATTAAAACTATATATTATATTTGTTCAAAGCCCAAAATCCTCTTGCGTGAGCCTTTAAAATGGTTACACAGCTCATCATCGAGGTCCGTAGAGTGAAACGGTTGTGCGCTTGCATTTGGCTTTAGTGACTCATGTGCATTGGACCGATGTCTCGGCTTTCAGGCTTTCGGAATAAGAGATGTGAAGCGCATTCGTCTGCCGGTTAAAATTCCAAAGACAGAACGAGTTCTGGAGCTTTGCTTGTCAACGTTTTACACATGAGACAATCCCTCTGCATTTGTGAGCGAGCTGGAACCCTGATTTCGGGTTTCGGGAAAAGAGAAGTAGTCAATCCAACTCTAAGTTGGCCGAATTTCTGAAATAGAGCGGCCTAAACTTATTCGTGCGATTTCTGTCTTTAGATTTTGTGTGAGTCATAACATTCGGTGCAAGGTGACATTTGAACAACCGATTCATTTTTTCCATCTATAGCATAAACTCATAGAAATTCTAAGTGGCTTCTGGTGATGTTCATATAATTTGAGTCACCTCATTGTTGAACTTGACGCAGTATGTTTCAAGACTATAAGTTACCTAGTAACTTTCATGTAGGAATTCATGTCGATTTATATTTTCCTTCACTGTGGGCAGCCATCTCTTGTCAATGGAATCAACAAATTCATGTTGGCCAAGTCCCTATTTCTCACATGCATCTAAAAATGTTGCCTCTGTAGAGCAGCTAAGTCGAATGGTATCCCTCACAAAATCATCAAGAATAGCCTCTTCTCTCGCTGGAAGAAAATAAATTATTGAAGGATCGTCATCAACTTAAAATAAGACTAGCACCTATCCATGAAAATCATCTTTTATCTCGCCTAAGTGTCGATTGTGATTTGAACCGTAGCATAAATAATGGCTTGTTGCGCTAGATTTAGCTTTTAACAAACCATACTCCAATCCTGAGCCTCAGTATTTTCATCCATGAGGGATTGTAGAGTTCTGGGTATGTAGCACACTTCTTCTGGGTCTTCTCGTGGGTTCTATCTTTGGATTTTTGTGTGCGTTGTCTCGTGACTTGGCCTTCGGTGGATAGTTGAGAAATTTGGGCGAAAGTGCCTAAGTTGAATCGAAAATTTTCAATATCTGTTACAACATAGGCTCCATCTAGGGATGGTACTTTCCCGTAAAGTGCTAAGAATAGTAGACCAGGTGCCTTCATCCATTAGGCAACCTAACATGAAAGTTGTAATTCTGAGTTCTCCTGCCAGTGAAATCACCATCAGAAACTTTTAATGGAGTCGCCAGAGCATGTGCAACCAATATTTTCCTATGACCGGCTGCTCCACTAGGCCTTAGGACTAGGAAAATGTCGTTCTCCCAAGGATAGATATCAACTTCGAGTCCCCGACAACGACGCCAAAAATGTTGACACTCGGTACTGAATTTGGGTTGCATGCAAATCAATCCCGAGGCAACCTCGAACCACTTTGGATTGGAAGATGCCCCTCCCAACCCGAGAGGGATCTCTCGAATAATGTCACAATATGATCATCAGTAAGCATGAAATGGTGGGCATATTTATGGGTAAATGATAGTTTAGGATTTTTAAAGTTTGGGGTTGGACCAGGGAAACATTCTATTGGGCATGGAGTCAAGTGAAAACCAAAAAGAGAGATAATAGCAGTGATCGTATAACTTGCGGAAAATGAGGCAAAGTAAGTCTATCTTTTAACAATTGATAATCATGATGTGGTAGCAGAAAACGAAAAGGAGAGGCCATCACAGTGAAAGCATCTATCAAGGATGAATTTTCACTACGATTTTAGAGGAAAAAGACAAAAGGTTGATAACTAGATGCAGATCGTTTATCTAGAACGAATTCTGACCAGTCACCATAGAACGCAACACATATATATCAGCTATGTGTAAGGAGCATATAAAATGAATTCCAAACAAATTTTAACTTAGCTAAAAGAGGAAGAGATAGACAATATGAAAATGACAACAAGGAGAACATACTGAAAGAATCGACTTTGATGAATCTCACAATATCAAGTGAACATGTCTTTTGTATTACTCCAATTTGGGTTTACAAATTAACTTGGCTTACAAAAGGATCCCCTCTTCAAAGAGGTTTTTCCCCCATCCCCCCCCCCTCTCAGCCTCCTCCCAACGATTATTTGACTAATCGCATCTCTAAATCCATTACATAGCTCAGTGTTTACAAGAATTAATCTAAAAGGAAATTTCTTTTTGTTTCAAGAAATATGAAACAGTTGGCCTTCTCGGAACTCTACGACTGCCAGAGGCTTTGCCAGCTTCTTTAAACCGTTACTAATCATTTTGACAAGTGGGGTATGGATGCTCATTTTGTATGATTGAACTATAACGCCGAGTCTCAATACTTTACATACCGTTGGGAGGTCATTGTAAAGAAAATGTTTACTGTGAAAATAATAAATTGACTTGGAAGCGAAATCGTAATTTCATAACCTCTGCATCACAAATGATCGAATGGGCAATCAGTTCTACTGAAAATATGGAACAAATCCTTTGATATTGGTCTGCTCTTTGAAATGCTTCTGTCAATGATTTAAATGTTGCCTGATTATTCTCTGGGGAAATCCCAAAATCGGTGGATGCAAAGGGCACTTTGAATGTTGATTATCGTGCCTTTCATCTTTTAAATTTAAATCTGGATTAGATCACCGATGAATGCTGGTCTCTGTCTATCAGAGGTGATTTTTTTTTTTTCAGAATATAGCGACATGTGTGTAAACCACATCACATCCCAAACATCAAAATTAACGAAATCAACTCTTTAGTTGAAGTTCTGTTGATAAATCTCGGATCCAAAATTTCTAGCTGGCCATCAATGCAAGGCTTAGTAATGTAAGCATAATCGCACTCCTCTACAGCTGATGGCTAAATATCGAGTTGAATTGAGTTATGCCTGGAATCCAATCTGAAAGGGATTCGGCTACAGATGGGAAGCGTGAAAAGGCTTCTTGATTTTCTCAATCTCTTGATTTGTTTCTTTGTAGGGTCGTGTTGGCTTGAAGAACAACATTTTTCATGTCCCTATTCCTCATATTTACTGCATGAACGATCAATCAATACGGTGATGCATGCTAGGTATTGATCTTATAGAAATGAAAACCACCTCCAGCTCCCTCTTTGTGATTTGAATAGGCATTTGGACATTGGGTTGACGGACTTTGTGTGTGCATGGTGTTACTGTTGTGTGCAGGTATCGAAACTGACCTCCTTTTCCTCAAATTTGCGTGTAAATTGCAAATGCCAGGTGCAAGCCCACCATTCTTAAGATTCAACTATAGCTTCCTTCGACAATTGATGTGTATGATTTAGTTTGCCCTCCGATGCATGGATGTCTTCTCTGCGTGGTTTTTCTCACATGCAGCCTGGTGCCTCCTCGTGTTGGATGATATCCGAGAACTCTTAGCCGCACACCTTTGACATCTCTTTTGGGGGCTGCTTGCGCAAGTTCTTCTCTCTTTTCTGACACCTGCGAATCTGGTGAATACCCGATAAGGAAAATCTTATATTAAAACTGTATGTTATATTTGTTCAAAGCCCAAAATCCTCCTATGTGAGCCTTTAAAATAGTTACACAACTCATCATCGAGGTCCGTAGAGTGAAACGGCTGTGCACTTGCGTTTGGCTTTAGTGACTCATGTGCATTGGACCGAAGTCTTGGCTTTTGGGTTTTCGGAATAAGAGATGCGAAGCGCATTTGTCTGTCGGTTAAAATTCCAAAGACAGAACGAGTTCTGGAGCTTTTCCAGTCAATGTTTTACACATGAGACAATCCCTTTGCGTTTGTGAGTGAGATGGAACCCTGATTTCAGGTTTTGGGAAAAGAGAAGTAGTCAATCCAACTCTAAGTCAGTCGAATTTCCGAAATAGAGTGGCCTAAACTTATTCGTGCGATTTATGTCCTTAGATTTTGTGTGAGTCATAACATTCGGCACAAGGTGACATTTGAACAACCGATTCATTTCTTCCATCTATAGCATAACCTCATAGAAATTCTAAGTGGCTTCTGGTGATGTTCATATAATTTGAGTCACCTCATTGTTGAACTTGACGTAGTATTTTTCAATACTATAAGTTACCTGGTAACTTTCCTGTAGGAATTCATGTCAATTTATATTTTCCTTCACTGTGGGCAGCCGTCTCTTGTCAATGGAATCAACAAATTTCTGCTGGCCAAGTCCCTATTTATCACATGCATCTAAAAATGTTGCCTTTGTAGAGCAGCTAAGTCGAATGGTATCCCTCAAAAAATCATCAAGAATAGCCTCTTCTCTCGCTGGAAGAAAATAAATTATTGAAGGATCATCATCAACTTAAAATAAGACTAGCGCCTATCCATGAAAATCAACTTTTATCTCACCCGAGTTTCGACTGTGATTTGAACCGTAGCATAAATAATGGCTTGTTGCGCTAGATTTATCTTTTAACAAACCATACTCCAATCCTGAGCCTCAGTATTTTCATCCATGAGGGATTGTAGAGTTCTAGGTATGTAGCACACTTCTTCCGGGTCTTCTCGTGGGTTCTATCTTTGGATTTTTGTGTGCGTTGTCTCGTGACTTGGCCTTCGATGGATAGTTGAGAAATTTGGGCGAAAGTGCCTAAGTTGAATTGAAAATTTTCAATATTTGTTACAACACCTGTCATAAGGGAATTCGTTAAATGCTTTAGCTCGAGGCAAGTTGCTCAAATGGAAGTCGCATCAGCAAGTGCATCAACCATCATTAGCTCATTATGGAGGTTGGGGAATTCAAGAGAAGTCGAGGTGATTGTACCACACACCCTCTGTGATTCCTATTGGCTGCATATCACATGCCCCAGACCATACCCATCGCGCAGATGTGACACAAAATCTTTAAAACATCTTGTCATCAGGAATTCAGTGTTCCTTGGCACGTTTTGACTCACTGCCCACTATGTTATAAACTCTAGATGTTATGTATGCATTTTGCACACCATCCGAGCTTATGCATTGTTGGTAATCCATCTCTTGAGCCTAGTCTGATAAAATTCTTTCACTCTGGGCCCTTTTCAATTCATCCACGCATACAATAGATTGTTGTCGCACCATGGGAACTCCTCAAAATGCAAGACGGGGCCTGCAAGGAAGCCAAAGTGACAGGCTTGATCCCAAGAATTCCTGGGACTCATTCTTATTTACAGTGGGTGTTCCCAAGGCTTCCAAGGGAGACTCATACCCTAGTGCATAAATTATGGTATCACCCCATGCATAGGCCGAAGTGGAAGAAGTCACGTAGGAAGGAAACATGTGTTGGAAGATTGGTTGTTGTCATTGATGTCAACCCTAGTCATGGGTTTTGGACTGCAAGATTGATGAAGGTATTTGGACATGAAGGAAAATGCACATGAAGATACAACACCC
>JZKD02S0793250.1:622438-635325 GCA_000966675.3 Picea glauca
GGGCTGACCAGAGGTTTAGTAAAAATATGATGATGAATCCTGTTATGGATCCGAAACGTCGACGACATGATGTCTTTAATACTGTGGTTCTTCCGACAATCTCTGAGGAATCATTTCCTTTAAATATGATCCATAGTGACTTGATGGGCCCTTTTCTGCATCCATGAATCAGTAAATCAAGATATGTGCTCATTTTTGTTGATGATTTCTCATGCTTCACATGGATTTTATTTCTCAGGCAAAAATCAAAGGTCTTTCAACACCTCAAAGATTTCAAAGCCCTTATTGAAATACAGTCCAGAAAGAAGATAAAATTCCTCCGAACAGGTAACAGGGGAGAGTATGTCAACCATGAGATACAAAATATTTTTCATGAGGTCTAGATTCAATTGCAATACATGGTTCCTTATACTCCGCAGAAAAATGGAGTTGTTGAGTGGAAAAATAGATCTCTAAAGGAGATGGAATATTGCATGCTACATGCAAAGTCACTTCCACAGATATTATGGGATGAAGAAATTAATTGTGCAACATACATCCAAAACAGATCTTCCCATAGATCTGTCAAGGATAATACCCCCTACAAGGCTTGGAGCAACCTCAAACTGGAAATGACCCACTTCCGTATTTTTGGTTCATGTGCATGGGCCAGGATTCCCTCTAAGAAGAAGAAGGCACTTGACTCACAAAGAACAAAGTGTATCTTTGTTGGATACCCCAATGGTGTGTAGGGACAAAAACCATTGATCTTTCCTCGGACCGACTCATCATTGAGCGAAGTGTCCAATTCAAGGAAAGTGTCTCGCATGTACCTCAACAGTCGCATGCAGACACGTTTTTCCTTCCACCTGTCAAATATGATGAGCATACACATGGCGACTCTTCTTCAGATGAGAGTTTTGATTTATAGGATTTAGATGATCCAAATACAGAGTTAGTATAGTCAGATGTAGAATCAGTGCATGTAGATGTAGATGAAGAGCTAGAGAAGAGGCCCAAGTGGGCCAAGACTACTCTTTAGGATGTAGGAGATCTTGTTGAGAATCCATATGATACTAGGAGGACTCGATCTGATTTTGAGGAGCCTCCTCTTGCACTCACTACCACTGAACCGATTCCACCTATGCATATTTTCTTGGTTCAATATTCAAATCCATAGTCCTATGGAAAGGCTATTGGAAATCACTTTTGGGAATCCACCATGAAGGAGGAATAAAACTCCCTCCTCGTGAACCATACTTGGGATCTGGTTCCCCTTCCTTCGGGAAGGAAACTTGTCATATGCAGATGGGTCTACAAGACCAAGAGCACAATAGATCGACAGGTTAGTAGATACAAAGTTGGGCTAGTTGCCAAAGGCTTTCAGCAGGTGCATGGAATTGACTATGATGAGATCTTCACTCCAGTAGCAAATATGGATTCCATACATTTGGCACTTGCCATTGCAACAACCAAGGGATGGAAATTCCATTAGATGGACACGAAGAATGCATTTCTTCATGGAGATCTATATGGATCATACCTAGGGATTTAGTCAGGATTCATCTTTGGTCTTTCAACTGAAGAAGACTCTTTATGGCCTCAAGCAGGCTCTGAGGGCATGGTATGCCAAGATGGACTCATACCTATTGTCATAGAACTTTGTACATTGTAATTCAAACCCAAATTTTTACATGCTTAGGATGGTTGATTCACTTCTACTCCTAGTTCTGTATGTTGCTGATTTGGTGATCACCAGTTGCTCAAATTCAATGGTTTTTGTAGTCAAGAGGATTATGCATGACAGGTTCTTGATGATGGACATGGGTCCACTACATTTCTTCCTTAGACTAGAGATTAGTCAGGATGCAGTATGAATCAAACTGTCTCAGGCCAAGCATGGACGTGATCTCCTTGAGAGATTTCGCATGATAGACTGCAAGTATACCCTGACTCCTTTCCTATCAGGATTCATACCTGAGGATGTCGAGGACACTCCACTAGTTGATAGCACACTGTATAGACAGCTAGTGGGGAGCTTGTTGTATCTCACATACTCTAGACCAAATATCTCCTATGCAGTTGGAGAAGTCTCTAGGTTCATGCAAGATCCGCATGAGCTACATTGGTAGGCTGCAAAGCATATATTTCGATACATACAAGGCACCATCACCTTTGGGATTCACTATGAATCATACTCTACATTGGACCTCATCGGGTTCACTAATTTTGACTAGGATGGCTATAGCATTGATCGCAAGTCCACATCGGGTTACTCACTTAGTCTTGGTTCTGAGCCTATCTATTGGTCGAGCAAGAAGCAGGATGTTATTTATCTATCTTCGACCGACACAGAGTATAGAGGGATAGTTAACATAACCATTCGGTTTATGTGGCTACAACATTTTCTCACTGATTTGGGCATTCATTTTCATCGACTGATCATCATCTAATGTGACAACCAGAGCACTCTGAAGTTCTACAGAGATCTAATTCATAGACAGTGGATGAAGCACATAAAGATCCACATGAACTACATCCAAGACTTAGTACATGAGGGGATCATCGATCTGCAGCTATGTCCTTCAGCAAAATAGACTGCAGACATCTTCACCAAGAGCTTCATTGAGCATAAGTTTCATTTTCTACGCAGTCATCGTGGAGTGAAGGACATAACTGCCTAGCAATTGTCAGTTCTTCTTTTTACATACATTGTACTTTGAGGGGGGGAATTTCCCATGAGGTTTTCCCTCTTTCTTTTTTTATTTCAATGTATCTTTTATATTTGGGTACCTAACATGGCCTCGTTGCTGGGACCCATTCTTTATTTTCACCATAGTGATGTTCAAGGGGGTGTTGGAGATACTTCACACACACCTAGGATTTCTTTTTCCTAAGGTTTTCCCTATGTTTATTAGTCATTATTCAGTCTCCTATAGTTCAGGGAGAATATTCCTCTAGGAGAATATTATCTTCAGTTCACACTTTAGTTTGATCAGTTGAGTGGAGTTTATATGCCACATTGGGATTATCACCATGTAGCATTGGGATCATCACCAACTAATGTGCATTTTCCTTGGGATCATAACCAAACTAGTGCATTACTCATGATTCCCTGATCTCCTCCTCACTTCACTCTATTTCAGTCAGTTCAGTGAATATTGAGAGACTTGTCAACTCATACTACATGGCAGTTCACTTCCATAACTGCCTGAGAGACTAGACTAGGTGGAAATTTACTCCCGTAACTACTAGTGTGTGTCCATATCACTCTAGACCACCACTATGGAACATTGGCTTCTCCTCCATTCTACATTAGTTGATTTATACAAATTATATCATGTGTAAATTATTATTCATTCATTTGGTTAATGAAAATTCTTCCATTCTTTCTCTCTTGCTTCTCTTTTCTCATATTTTCTCTGTAAATTGTGTATGTCATTTGCTAGCTAGATCTATTTTGTGCAAGTTCAACACATTTACAGAATGATGGCGGCTTATCTCTGAGAAGAGATGTGACAGAGGCACTCATTCACAAGAAGATAAGTACAATGAGGCTCCAAAGGCCTTTCTACATCAAACATGAATTCCAAAACTGTAGACATCCAAAAACCTAACCCTAGGAGGTGAAGTGCCAAAAGTCATGTGGGCCCCGTTGGGGTAAGTTGGTACATCAACTTCCATAGGTCGTAACTTTTGCAAATGATCTCGGTTTTATGCGCACGATAGCCCGTTGGAAAGTTCTATCAGAGGAATACACATTATGTCATCACACTCTAACTTTATTTATAGTGTGACTGAGGTGGGCCCCCAAAAAATTGTTTAGGGACTCAAAACGGCCCCGAAAGTTTAGGACTTGAAAAGTTAGAAAAAAATTGCCAAGATGAAAATTGAAACTGCCAAGATGACATCTGTATGTGACTCAATTGGAATAGGTGGGTGGCCACCGATATCCACCTGGATCAGGTATTTATTAATATCACTACCTCTTTGTGTAGGCTTGTATGTTTGAATTTCTTATAGGTTGGAGAGGAACTATTGATAAAGAGCAAGAAGATTTTGGAATTTGGGAATGACATCAAATGTAGGACTTCCAATGAGTTTATTATTCTTGTCCTCGAGATAATTAGTTATTTAAATTGAATAGGTTACAATATCTTTGTTGTGTGTTATATTTTAAATTTTCTTTCTTTTCGGCCATCAACTTGTTGCAATAAACCCACTATTGTAGTGGATTTTCCCCAAAATCAGAACTAGCGACCATACTCGGGACTTCTCCCTAGTGGGCCTATTTATGGGATTTTTTTGTTTGTTTGCTTGGTTTAATTTTTTATTTTTATTTTCAAACTACTATCTGGCACTTAGATTAGTGACTTGTGATTTTCTGAGTATTTCTTTATTTACTTGATCTTGTGTTTTACCTCTTGTTTTCTTTATTTTTTTTAAATTTTGAGGTAAATAGCGTTATGAAGTTATCATAGTCATGTACATATGCCCTCTAGTTAAGACAATCATGTGCATACGTCGTTTGCTTCGAGGACAAGAACGTACATATTTCTAGAAAGGGTTTTTTCAAATCTTTTCTGGTTTGGAGGTGTTAGGCCAAGTGTTTGGGGTCTCTATTTGGGCTTTAAGACTATATGAATGTTTCTTTTTGAGTTTAGTAGTTGTTTAGTTTGACGTTTATAAATAAAACAAGAAAATTTGGGCATTTCCTTTGTGAATCATTTTCAAGTGTATGAGGGTAGTTTGAGAATTAATTTTCCATATCTTTCTTGCCGAGAGTGGTTTTTTTGTTATTCTTGGTAAATATTTATAGGTTTTGGTTCTTTTCTTCCTTATTTTTGTTTCTTTCTTGTCGGTTTTAAGAATAAAGTTTGTTTTAGATATTTCCTACTTCTTTTACATTTTAAACAAGATTTGGTTTTCATAGAAAGTGTACTTTTATATTCCTTTTCATTCCTTTCCATTGTTTCACTGAAAAGGAAAACTTGTTGGCGTGTGCTTTCTTTATTTTTAGTTCTTTCTAGCTTTCAAATTACATTTTTATTTTTTGAAAGATTTTTCATTTTTTATAGTTTTGACAAAAATGATAGTATAACTTATTTTCACTTTCTTTTCATTTTAAAAAGAAAAATTGAATCACTAATGCATTCCATATCAAAGAAAAATTGTGTTTTTTCATACCCACTCCCAGTTGTGCTACTCTGCTATGGAATAAAATACAATAGCATAGAATGGAACCCCTTATTTTCCTAATGGCTCGGTATTTAACATAGCCTGATAGCCATCTAGGGGTAAGGTTTGGACTTCCTCAACCCTCAATTGTGATAGGTTTTTGGATCTTCTAAAATATTCTTGAAATTACATACATGGTTAGCCCCATATGCATGAGTAATGGGGGATGATGTGGCGTCCTATCATACCATGGTGGTCAACATGGTAGGTCAACTTGCGGGAAACATAAATTTTGCATACAATCTTCGATTGAGTAGTTTGAACCACATTTGGAAAGGTATCAGAGTGTAGAACACCATTAGGGCTATCTGCATAGAGTAAAGACACTAAAACCCCCCAAAATATTGTTTAATGCCTCAAAATGGCCCCAAAAAGTTCTAGACCCCAATTTTACGAAACGAGACCTGCCGCTAAATGGCTCTGCAAGTGGATTCCTCCCTTTTTTTCAATCTGATGACATCAAAATGGATGAAAAATAATAAAATGATCCAATCTGAATCATACCTCCAGATCATGCCTCCCCATTTGGGGAGGCTTTTGGTCCCCAAAATGTTTACTAAATGAGGTGATGAATTTTTTCCTCTACCTCCTCCTTGGATTACCACTTTGCTTTACCTAGAAGTTGTCCTTTCAACCCAATTTTCCAAAGGTAATGCTACCCATGTCTTGTGGTTTTGGAACGCTTCTACAAAATCGTGTCCTCTTCCAAACCTTCCTGAGCATCTAGTGTTCAGTATTGCATGGAAGGTAGGATCCGCTCCTCCTCCTAATCCAACATGGAAGGCTCATAGTGTTTGAGATTCACCACATTCACTAGTGAGTAAATGCACATGTATGGGGGTATATTGAGTCTATATGCATTATCTTCCACCTTTTTCAATGCCTCAAAAGGACCATACCATAGATCCTTGATCTTCTTACCAGGACCCTATAGTCTTTCCTTATTCAAATGTAACCATACTCTGCCTCCCACTATGAATGTTCTCTTTGTTTTGTGTTGGTCATGTCTATCCTTGTACTTTTATTGTGACTTCTTCAACGTCTCATGTTCTTGAAAATGGATATGCCTGATATTCTCAACATGTTTTTCTCCTTTCATTGCATCACTTGTGAGTTCCTTCACTCCTCCTTGTTTTCCATATACAACATTTAAGGGTGAAGGTGGAAAATATCCAAAGTGAGTTTCAAAAGGTGACATAGCAGTAGAAGTGTGGACTGCTCTATTATAAGAGTGTTGTATATAGATCATATTTTCATCCCAGGTATTCAGATACTTATGATTGTAACCCCTCAAAATCTACACCAAATTCTTGTTGACTACTAATTATGTGGATGGAATGTTATAGAACTCTTGAGCTTAGTGTCCATCTTCCCTAATCCGGGAATTTCTGTGAGATATTTCTCTACAAAAATTCTACGATGAGGATCTTTTATTAATGCTTAATTGCATGTGAACATGATAAAATAATAATTAAGCATTACAGATGAACATGGGAAAAATAACATCTGAATGACAAAAATGAGAAAGCATCTAAACCAATCTATGATACCCTTAACTTCCCCTTGAGGCTAGGAAACCACTTGTATTAAAATGAGGAAGAATCCCAAACCAATCTATGATACTCTCATCCTCTTCTTGAGAATAGAAAAACTGTTTGTGAGGTGGATTCTCACACAAAACCAATGTCCCCTTAAAACTAGGAAACTAATTTGTGATGTAGATTCTCACACAACTAATTTCTCTTTTTTACAAATTAAATGAAAAACACATGAGTAATTCCACTCACTCCAAGTATTAATCATTTTACCAATTTGAATGAGTAATGCATGAGCTTTTCACACTCATTTAAAGTATTAATCATTTTTACAATTTTAAATGGGGGAATTAATCATTCTTTTAAACTTTGACACCTATCATCAATCAACAATTTAATGATATTCTCCATGGTGTGGCACAAAGTATTGAATCCTTATGTGGATATCCTTGTTTACGCTTGAATCTGTTAGGACCGAAACAGAAACCTCTTGATGATATAAATCACCCTACGTTTTTATAGAGGTGGTACTCCTCTTTTACTTCAGATTTTCATGGGACTTTGGGTCTTCGAAATATGGGACTTTGTAGAAGTACATCATGGTAATCAAAGAAATATAAAACAGCAAGAAAGAAAATGTTTTGTTTTGTTTTAAATAAAGTTCTTGAGAAAGGACCAGGAATCACACACTTCATACATTTAAATAAAATACATAAAATTTCCTCACATCCATCATAGTTTAACTAAAAATTTATGATCACATAAAAATAAAAAGAAGATGGCCCACATGCATAAGAGAACTTTAACAGAGTAAACATGGGAAACTCAAATAAATATAATGATAGATCAACCTCAAATAATTTATATTCAAAACTTTGGGCTACAAAATACAATCGAGATTGTTCCCGAAGTATCTCTCTTGAAATTTCTAAAAAATATATAGTATGTTACATATTCTTTGAAAATTAAAATGTGTTTGTCCTAAGGACTGGGATTGGGGATTTCACGGCCCATAAAGCAAATAAATACAATAAATAATCTCTCATAAGGAATATGGTGGGCGAAAGTAGAACAACAAGACCTGGAAAGAAGAAAAATAGAAGTTATCAGACTTCGGTTAAACCTTTCTAGTGAAAGAGGTGGAATAATTGGATGAAGGAACTGATAAAGAAAGAAAGATGTGATCAGAGTAAATTTACTATGATGGTGTCTCTTGTATTCACTTGCTTGTTTATTTCCTTTTATTGTCTTCATCGACGATTACAGGAACCGTCTCAACTGTTTCTTTCCCTTTTTAATAAAAAAATTTAAATAAAAATTTATTAGCACAATTTAATTAATTTCCCATTAAAATAGGATGACTGTAATTTAATTTTATGAAAGTGAAAACCAATTTTTAAACCATGTAAACCACTTATGATGTGCTCTTCATTGTCTTAGCTTTCCAACGATATAAATTTTTCCCAAATCCATCGCTCGGATCTCAAGATATGAGCTTGTGAAGTTGAGTTGTCACGCAGGCCCATTAAAAATACGGTTGACTGATATTTTAATTGGTAAATGTGGACCCTTGCTTTAATTTCAACCTCCTTTGTTGAATTTTGAATTTTATTTATTATTATTATCCCACGTGTATGAGAATAAAATATTCTTAGAGGTATATAGTGTTAAGTGTAACATACACTTGACAAGAAATAAAGAAGAGAGGAGACTATGGGGCTTGGAGGATTCGACCCTTGGAAAATTGTTGAATTTAATAATAATTTTGCATGCCCAGTCAACAATGATGAGTCACCCAACCAAATGTTGCCACATGTGATCACTCGGTAGGCCAACAATATGCTAATAAGAATCTTCCATATGTCATCCAATAAAATCACGCCATGTGTCACTTTTTTGTATGCATCCACCTATCTCCATTAATTAGTTTCCATGTGGAACCATCCATTTAACTGCCATGTGGATGTATCTCATTGGTTAATAAAGTGTCATGTGTCACTTGGAGATGTTGCTCATAGAACTCAGGATAGGAAAAATATTATTAAAATAATATGGCGGTTTCGTGGGTTTACGTGAATGTAGAGGTAGGTGAGGAAATCACCGTGGACCCACGATAATACATAGTAAGGAATGAGTGTGAAAAATTCGAAGTGTAGGTGAAGTGGAGATGAGAGGTAAATAGTTGTAAAATATTATAAGTCTTGAGAATCGTTCAGATGGACTTGGATACAAGAGAAATGGAAAACTTAGGAGCTTGGTACCCACAATAAGTCTGATGGTCATAACATAGATCGCGGATCTTTGGGTGCAAAATGGATATCGAGGAACTTGGAATGTGGTATCTTGAACCCGTGAACCCGCGATAACTCATATATTTGGATAAGTGTTGGAGAAGTTACATAGTAAAGAGTAGTGAAAAGAGTTGTGTGCATTATGAAGGTGGCGGAAGTCAAAGTGCATTGTGAGGCTAGCAGAGATAAAACATACTCTTAAAAAATATCACCAACCCACAAACCTACGGTATGCCATAGTAAATAATACTAAGTATGCAAAGTATATAATGGATCACATGAAATATGGAAAATATGAAAAATTAAAAGAAATATATGGGAAATAAAGGAATTACATGAAATTTGGGAAAGGAAAAAAGGAAAAGGAAATAAATGGAAAAATGGGATAGTGAAAATGGAAAGGAAAAACAAAAAGGGAGAATAAACGAAAAGGTAAATGAATGTGAACATGGAAAGGAATGAGGAAAAATGGCTAAGTGTGGAAAATGGTAAGGGGAATATGGGGAAAGGGGATGAAATAACGAGTAGAGGTGAAGGGAAAGGGGATGATAGAACGTGTCACTTAGAACATTTTTCATATTTCTTCTTGTAATACCTCCATTGGACTTCTCGACAAAAGTATGTGTATCTTGTTCATGGAGACTCAGGCTTTCATTTCGCGAAATGCATAGCGAAGAGGATATCGATGGCTATGCAATGAACATATAATAGTTCAAAAATATCCATCTTCCAACATCATTGTTTTTTATTATTCCAGGAGAGGGAACATATAGGTGTCCAAATTTTGGTCAACAACTAGATCCAACTACAGGACAGTGACCACCTGTGGGTTGATAAGAACACCAAAATATTAAGACCAACTATCCTCTCCATTGGGCTATGGAGTCATATTCAAAATGAACTCTTGTAATTCTTCTTATTTCATGAAGTTACCTTCAAGTTTGATTTCCTTATTATGCAAAATTGAACTGAAGAAACAAAATATATACATACATGATCTACCTACCCTAACTTACTTGAAAGAAAGGGGAACCTTAGGTATAGGCAGATTTCCAATGGAGCTATTTGAGTATCCAATTGACCTTTGAAATGGGCTCCAGTAGTAATAAAAATATTGGGGTTGCTACCAATAAATAAGGAGCATGAAAATCAGGAGCATGCCCAAAGTGTGCCACAATGGGATCGAGCAATGTGTGTAGAAGACTTGTTTTCGTTGGCGGGTTGACAATACTTCTGAACCAATATTCAATATAATGTACTCTTGGCTTCCCCATAGTTCTATTGTCTTTGATTGGCTGAGGAGTCTTCAACATAAGAATACATTCATCCTTTTCCTTATTTCTAACCACTTCCAAGGTTCTTGATTCATCAAAAATATCAAGGTGATCTTGCTCATCACTCTTCTCAAGATTCACTTCTTCCATCAATTCTTCTTGATGCAAGTTCTCTTGTAATGTTTCATCATCTATTACAAGGTTGAAATATTCTTGTGTATTTGGTGGAGGCTCCTCAATTTCATTCTCAAAGTTTCTACTTGAAATTTCTTCATATAGAGTATATAGGAGGCTGAAATTTTCTTCTTGTAATTTGGAATTTTCATCTTCATCTTCAGCAACATGACTTGACTTAAAAATTTCATTCACTCTTTGATGGATATCTTCTTTATTCTCAAAATTGTTTTCCTCCACTAATTCTTCTTTATTTTGGCTGAATTCTTCATGCATATTTGGTGGAGACTTTTTAATTTCTTCCTCGTATGGAGTATATGAGATGCTAATATCCTTTTCTCGATCTTTGGAATTCGTTCCTTCACTCTCAAAAACAAGATTTGATTCAAAAAAGTCTTGCAGTGTTTCATGATATTCTTCTTTTGAATCATTCATTTCATCCTTTTCTGTCCATGTGAGAGAGGGTGGGTGGGAATCAACATTTAAAACATCAGAAAAAACATATGAATGCACCTTTGGGATAAAATTTTCTGCAAATGAATCTTCTAACACATCCCAGATAGTAAAGGAGTTAGGAATTAATGAACTATACCATTCAAGAGCATCCTCTCATATAGTTTGTAGGAATAATATACATGTAACATTTTCTTTAGTGTGGTTGAAATCATAATATGTACCTTTAAAATTAATCAAGTGTTTCTCTGCATTTTCTGAAGCATCCCCAAAGAATGTAGAAAAAATTTCAATAGGAATATTATCCATTTGAAAGTCTACTTCTGGTATATTTAAAGGGGTATTATGAAATCACCTCCTTCTTTGAGTATTTCTCCCTTTTGTTGATTCCTGCAAAGCCATAGATGGTCTTGATGAAGAATATAAAGAAGCATTATGACATGAATGAAACCCTTCATTTTGAATTTTTTCAATAGAGTTGCTAGGGTGTTCATTATCCCAAATCTTTGGTGCTTATCATTTCTTTTTGAAATCACAAAAAAGGTGAGCCATGCTTAAAATAAGAAGCAATTTTCTTGAATCTTCTTCTTGAAACTTTGAGCCATGGATATTTCTGGTTCCTCGAACATCTTGAAAATAAATCATTTCCTAGTATGGTCGCCAAAAATGTTGATGCTTGAATCTGTTAGGACCGAAACGACAACCTCACGAGGATATAAATCTCCCTGCATTTTTATATAGGTGATACTCCTCTTCTACTTCAGATTTTTGTGGGACTTTGGGTCTTCGGAATATGGGATTTTGCAGAAGTTTGTCGTGGTAATCAAAGAAAGCCATAGATTCCTACCCCCTAAAACCACTAAGATGGAAATGATACGTTGATGATACTAATGTACTTTGGCCCCATGGGAAAGAAGAGCTTGATAAATTATTCCAACATCTTAATAATATTTCCAAAGACATTAAATTCATAATGTAACTTGAAGATAATGGTAGCATCCCATTCCTAGGCATACTAATCAATAGGAAAGAAGATGGGAAACTTGGACATTCAGTCTATAGAAAAAAGACCCACACAAATAACTACCTTCACACCAGCTCCCATCATCACCCCACACAAAAATTAGGAATTCTTAACACCCTATCCATAAGAGCCATAAGAATTTTAGATAAAGAACACCTAGAACAGGAGAAAAATCACCTTCAAAAAGTCTTCATGAGCATAGGATACAAAGAAAAAGAGATTAAGAATGCAATAAATAAAGACATAGAAAGAGAGAATAATAGACCTCAACACTGAAATAACCAAACCCCTAGTCTGACTGCTTATCTCCCTTATATCCAAGGAGTTACTGATAAGATTGCAAAAATCCTGAACAAAAAAGAGATTAAGACCTCTTTCAGACCACTTGATACCATCAAAAAAAAAAGAGAGATTAGTCAAAGACAAAATTTACCAACACAATTGCAAAGGAGTGTATAGAATAGAATGCTCATGTGGAAAATGCTACATTGGAGAAACAGGTCGTTATTTTCACACTAGGATTAAAGAGCATGGTGCTGACATTAAAAACGAATGGACATGCACCTCAGCCTTAGTCGAACACTCTCTCACAACGAAGCACCACGTGCGCTTAGAAGACACCAAAATCTTAGCAAGAGAAGACCACCTCCTTAAATGATGAATTAGGGAAGCAATCGAAATCATCAAAAATCCCAATAACCTAAATAGAGTCAATTGTCTGGAGATTAGTGATAGTTGGATCCCACTCATTTGAGAAAGAAGAAGATAGTTTAAGCTTGCTCCCCAGGACCCCTCACGAACTCCATTTTTACCTAATAATTCTCTCTTAAACTACTAAAATTAACAATTATTTTAATAACTATACTTACTTAACAATACCAATAAACTTCTTTAATAATTATATGTTTATTAAATTATC
>JZKD02S0793250.1:674154-711630 GCA_000966675.3 Picea glauca
TCCAACTTCTCATGGCCATAACTCTCTAACCGTGAGGAATTATGTGACGTTCCACATACCACCGGAAATGACATGACAAGAACTATCCATATAGGATATTTTCCCTGACAAATTCTCTTTCCTTTATCTCATTATTCCACAATTAAGCATGGGTTCTCTTACTCCACAAAGTGTCTTCCCATGATGGATTTCACCATAAGGGGACCACTTTGGAGTTGGGTATTTCTTCAAGGGTTGACATCAATGGCAACCAACCTTAATCAACATCCAATAGTAAGAAAATGATTGTGGTTTCTACCAATAAATCAGGATCATGAAAATCAAGAGCATGCCCAAAGTATGCCACAATGGGATTGAGCAATGTATGTAGAAGACTTGTTTTCGTTGGCAGGATGGCAATACTTCCGAACCAATATTCATTATAATATACTCTTGGATTCCCCATAGTGCTATTGTCTTTGATTGGTTGAGGAGTATTCAACATAAGAATACACTCATCCTTTTCCTTCTTTCCAACCACTTCCAAGGTTTTTGATTCATCAAAAATCTCAAGGTGATCTTCATCATCATTCTTCTCAAGATTCACTTCTTCCATCAATTCTTCTTGCTGCAAGTTCTCTTGTAATGTTTCATCATCTATTACAAGGTTGAAATATTCTTGTGTATTTGGTGGAGGATCCTCAATTTCATTCTCAAAATTGCTACTTGAAATATCTTCATATGGAGTATATAGGAGGATGGAATTTTCTTCTTGTAATTTGGAATTTTCATCTTCATCTTCAACAACATGACTTGACTTAAAAATTTCATTCACTCTTTGATGGATATATTCTTTATTCTCAAAATTGTTTTCCTCCACTAATTCTTCTTTATTTTGGATGAATTCTTCTTGCATATTTGGTGGAGACTTTTTAATTTCTTCCTCATATGGAGTATATGAGATGATGTTATCATTTTCTCAGTCTTTGGAATTATTTCCTTCACTCTCAACAACAAGATTTGATTCAAGAAAGTCTTGTGGTGTTTCATGATATTCTTCATTTGAATCATTTATTTCATCCTTTTGTGTCCATGTAGAAGAGGGTGGGTGAGCATCAACATTTAAAACATCAACAAAAACGTAAGAATGCACCTTTGGGATAAAATTTTCTGCAAATGAATCTTCTAACACATCCCAGCTAGTAATGGAGTTAGGAATTAATGAACTATACCATTAAAGAGCATCCTCTCGTAGAGTTTGTAGGAATAATATACATGTAACATTGTCTTTAGCGAGGTTGAAATCATAACATGTAACTTTAAAATTAATCAAGTGTTTCTCTGCATCTTCTGAAGCATCCCCAAAGAATGTAGAAAAAACTTCAATAGGAATTTGGGCATTTGAAAGTCTACTTCTGGTATATTGAAAGGGGTATTATGAAATCGCCTCCTTCTTTGAGTATTTATCTCTTTTGTTGAGTCCTTCAAAGCCATTGATGGCCTTGATGGACAATATAAAGAATCATTATTACATGAATGAAACCCTTCATTTTGATTTTTTTCAATAGAGTTGCCAGGGAGTTCATTCTTCTGAATCTTTGGTGCTTATAATTTCTTTTTGAAATCACAAAAAAGGTGAGCCATGCTTAAAATAAGCAACAATTTTCTTGAATCTTATTGAAACTTTGAGCCATGGATATTTATGGTTCCTCAAACATCTTGAAAATAAATCGTTCCCCAGTATGGTCACCAAAAATGTTGATGCTTGAATCCATTAGGACCGAAACGACAACCTCACGAGGATATAAATCTCCCTACATTTTTATAGAGGTGGTACTCCTCTTTAACTTCAAATTTTTGTGGGACTTTGGGTCTTCGGAATATGGGACTTTGCAGAAGTCCGTCATGGTAATCAAAGAAATATAAAACAACACGAAAGAAAATGTTTTCTTTTCTTTTAAAGAAAGTTCCTGAGAAAAGAACATGAATCACACACTTCATACATTTAAAGAAAATAGATCAGATTTCCTCACATCCATCATAGTTTGACTAAAGATTTTTGATCACATAAAAATAAAAAGAAGATGGTCTGGATGCATAAGAGAACTTCAACAAAGTGAACATGTGAAGCTCAAATAAAGATAATGATAGATCAACCTCAAATACTTTATATTCAAAACTGTAGGTTACAAAGTACAGTCGAGATTGTTCCCGAAGTAGCTCTCTTGAAATTTCTAAAAAATATATAGTCTGTTACATATTCTTTGAAATTTAAAATGTGTTTCTCTTAAAGATTGGGATTGGGGCTCCCGCAAACCATAAAGAAAATAAATACAAGAAATAAGCTCGCAGAAGGAATATGGTGGGAGAAAGTAGAACACCAAGACTTGGAAAGAAGAAACTAAGAAGTTATCATACTTCGGTTAAACCTTTCTACTGAAAGAGGTGGAATAACCAGATGAAGGAACTGATAAAGAAAGAAAGATATGATCAGCTTAAAATTACTATGATCGTCTCTCTTGTATTCACTTTATTTCTGATGTCCTTTTGTTGTCTTCATCGACAGTTACAGGAACCTACTCAATTGTTTCTTTCATTTTTTAATAAAAGTTTTTAAATAAACTTTTAGTTTCACAATTTAATTAATTTCCCATTAAACTAGGATGACAGTCATTTATTTTTATGAAATTGAAAACCAAATTTTAAACCATGTAAACCACTTCTTATGTTTTCTTCATCGTCTCATATTTCCAACGATATAAATTTTTACCAAATCCGTCACCCAGATCTCAAGATATGAGCTTGTGAAGTTGAGTTGTCACGCAGGCCCATTAAAAATGTAGCTGAATGATATTTTAATTTTTGAGAATAATGTAGCAACTTTCAACAATTTAAACCTATACCACCATCTTCTACGTTGAAATACCTTTCCAACGGTATACATTTTTCTGCAAATGGAGGTCGGGACCTCAAAATATAGCCTTTGCAAGATCGTGACTCAACCATCGTCGATCAAGTTTGATTGGTAAATGTGGACCCTTGATTTAATTTCGACCTCGTTTGTTGAATTTCAAATTTTCTTCATTATTCTTATCCCACATGTACGATACTAAAAGATTCTTAGTGGTGTATAGTGTTAAGTGTAGCATACACTTGACAAGAAATAAACAAGAGAGGAGACTATGGAGATTGGAGGATTCGACCCTTGAAAAATTATTGAATATAATAATAATTTTGCATGCCCAGTCAACCATCAATATGCTCAGTCATCAATTATGAGTCACCCAACCAAATGTTGCCACATGTCATCACTCGGTAGGCCAACAATATTCCAATAAGAATCTTCCATATATCATCCAATAAAATCACGCCATGTGTCACTTTTTTGTATGCAGCCACGTGTCTCCATTAATTAGTTTCCATGTAGCACCATCCATTTAAATGCCATGTCAATGTATCTCATTGGTTAATAAAGTGTCATGTGTCACTTAGATATGTTTCTCATAAAAATTTGGATAGGAAAAATATTATTAAAATAATATGGCGGTTTAGGTTTACATGAATGCATAGGTAGGTGACGAAATCACTGTGGACCCGCGGTAATACATAGTAAGGAATGAGTGTGAAAATTTCTAAGTTTAGAGGAAGTGGAGGGGAGAGGTAAATAGTTGTAAAATATTCTAAGTCTTGAGAATCGGTCGGACGGACTTGGATACAAGAGAAATGAAAAAGTTAGGAGCTTGGTACCCACGATAAATATGATGGTCATAATGTAGATCGCAGATCTTTGGGTGCAAAATGGATATCACGGAACTTGGAATGTGGTAGCTTGAACCCGTGTACCCGTGAACCCATGGTAACTCATATATTTGGTTAAGTGTTGGAGAAATTACATAGT
Source organism: Picea glauca (assembly GCA_000966675.3). Taxonomy (NCBI): domain Eukaryota; kingdom Viridiplantae; phylum Streptophyta; class Pinopsida; order Pinales; family Pinaceae; genus Picea; species Picea glauca. Next base: position 678,032 of record JZKD02S0793250.1, read on the forward strand.
AAAGAGTAGTAAAAGAGTTGTGTGCATTATGAAGGTGGCGGAAGTCAAAGTGCATTGTGAGGATAGCGGAGATAAAAAATACTCTTAGGAAATATCACCAACCCATGAACCCACGGTAAGCCATAGGAAATAAGACTATGTATGGAAAGTATATAATGGATCACGTGAAATATGGAAAGAAATATGGAAAATAGTAAAAATTGAAAGAAATATATGGGAAATAAAGGAATTACATGAAATTTGGGAAAGGAAAAAAGAAAAAGGAAATAAATGGAAAAATGGGATAATGAAAATGGAAAGGAAAAAAGAAAAGGGAAAATAAAGGAAAAGGGAAATGCATGTGAACATGGAAAGGAATGAGGAAAAAGGAATGAGGAAAAATGGCTAAGTGTGGAAAATGGTAAGGGGAATATGAAAGTAATGAGACAATGGGAAAAATGACTATGTATAAAATGAAAGAATGAGTAGAGTTGAAGGGAAAGGGGATGAGAGAACATGTCACTTATAACATTTTTCATATTTCTTCTTGTAATACCTCCATTGGACTTCTCGACAGAAGTATGTGTATCTTGGTCATGGAGACTCGGATTTTGATTCCATGAAATGAATGGTGAAGCTGATACCGATGGATATGCAATGAACATATAATAGTTCAAAAATCTTCATCTTCCAATATCATTTTTTATTATTATTCTAAGAGAGGGAACATATAGGTGACCCAATTTTGGTCAACAATCCTCTTGAATCATTCCCCCACAGTGTAGCCCAAAAGGCACTGAGAAATCCAGTGTATGTATCTGAGATGATTCTCCTTGGTATCGCAAAGTGCACCCAAACCTGTTCAAACAACCTGTTTGTCGCTTCCTATCCCTTGAGGGTATTTTTAAAAGGCATGAGAATGCACATTTTGTTGAACATGTCAACTGCCAGAAGTAAATATTCATGTCCCTTTTCTGTTGTTGGTAAATCACCCAAAAAATCCATGGAAATTATTTCCCAAAGTTTAGTGGGTATTGATAAGGGATGGTATAGACCTTGCTTTATGTTACTAGGCTTACTGGTACAAAAAAGTATACATCCTACGATATACTATGCTACATCTTATTTCATTTTGGGCCAATACACATACCTCTGTAATTTGGAAAATGTCTTCTCAACAACAAAATGTCCTGCAACCTTGGAGGTATGAGGCTCTCTAATAACCTACAATTGTTCAACTTTAGGAACACAAATCTTGTTGAGTTTGTAGAGTAAACCATTTTGGAAATGATAGTCATCCTTTATGTCACCTTCTTTTATATGAATTTGGCTATGTAGTTGTTGAAACACCTCCTTGAAGTCCTCATCTTCTATGTATTCCTCTTTGTATGCATCATGTGTAAAAGGCTCCATGTGCATCATAGTTCCCAAAGCTGTAATATTGGATGTGGGTGGTCATGAAAGCATGTATTCCAACTATATTTTGTTACCCTTCTTATACTTTATGACCAAATGAAATTGTTGTAAGAACCCCATCCATTTGTAGTTCCTTGTTGTAACTTACTGTGGGCCTGCAAATACTAGAGAAGTTGGTCATATCTGTGGATGATGGTCTCCTTTCCCATCAGATAGTGCTTCCACTTTTTGATAGCTTGTAGCAAGGTATATAGATCCTTTTCCTAGTTAGGGTAGTTGAGGATTGTCCGATGAAATACTTCATAATGATAGAAGACATGCCTTCCTCCCTACATTAGGACTACTCCCATGGCATACCCACTTAAATTTTCCTCCACTTCAAAAGGCTTATGTAAGTTTGGTAGTGTGAGAAATGGCGCTTGACTGATCTTTCCTTTGAGCTCGTCAAAGGATTTCTACTGATTCTTACCCCACTTGAAACTCTTATTTTTTGTTGTTATTACATGGAGTGGTGTAGATACTACTGAAAATGAAGCTATGAACTTATGAAAGTACTATGTTGCCTCAACAAAGCTCCTAAATTCTATACAATTTGTAGGAATTGGCCATTCCATGATGGCCTCCATCTTGGTAGGATCTATCTTGAGCTTGCCTCCATTGATCACATACCCAAGATACACTAATGATTGATGAGAAAAATCACATTTATTGAGATTGGCTAGTAGTTGGTTCTTCTTTAAGGTCTCTAACACATGCATAAGATGTGATATGCGAACCTCCTAGGTAGCATTATAAACTAGTATATCATCCAAATAGACAATAACAAATAAATCTAGATAATGGCATAAAACATCATGTATTAGTCTCATAAATGTAGCTAGTGCATTGAATAAACCAAATGACATAACCAACCACTCATACAAAACTTAAATTTTCTTGAAGGAAGTATTCCAAGTATCTTCTTCTTTGAATCATACCTGGTGATATCTTGATTTCAAATCCATCTTAGTGCAGTACTTGGCATGCTCTAGCTGGTCCAAAAGATCATTGATCTTGGGTAGAGGGTATCAATTCTTCAATTTAATCTTTTTCAATTCCTTGTAATCGATACACATTCTCAAAGTCCCATCCTTCTTGGGTACACTTAAGATGGGTGAGCCATAAGGTGAGGTACTTGGTTGAATCACACCCTACTCAAAAACTATTGCAACTTCTTCTTTACTTCATTTTCTTCTAGAACGAATTGTCTATACATACCAATATTCGACAAGGGGGATTTTGGAAATAATTATATTTCATGCTCTACTTCCCTCTTAGGTGGTATCCCTTTAGGCTCCTAGAACGCTCTTATGTATGCCTATGGAAACACCTTCAATTGATGTGTTTTCTCTTTATTACACCCTTCTAGTGATGTCTTTATTTTTAATAACTCTTCACTAGAGTGATTTTCTCTAGAAAATGTAAAACATATTTTTTTTATAACTGATCAATTTGTTAGCTTGATTAGAACTTATGAGTGAAAGTTTTGATTTTCCTTTGTGCATGTTGATGATGAAGGATTTCTTTTCCTTGATGAGGTGATATTGGTTGTCTCTCTCCATGAAGATAGCATCAGTCATATACATGGAGGGGATTTTAAACACTTCTCTACATACATCCAGTGGCACTACATTCAAATCTACTTCATTTCTAAAATCTACACTTATAACAAATTTAATCTTGCACTGCTTTGTTACCTTGATCTCTACATCATTTTTTACCCAACCCAATGGATAGTGGCTAGGATTATTGTGAACCTCCAATCCAAGATTTTTAAATAATCTACTACTCTGATATTATCATGTGAACCAGATTCAAACATAGCATCTATGTTGGTATTCTTGACCCGAACCTTGTTGTGGAAGAGCTTGATCACCAAATTATCCTCTTGGTGATGAAAGCTACTATGATTCACCTCATTCTACACAGATGTGCCTATGATATATTGATCCACGTCAAACCTACTTTCAAACTGATTTATCAAATATGTGGCTAGAAGGTTATTTTTCTTTCCATCCTTCTTATGGTTCTTCGGGTTTAGCTCTAGATGTAGTTTCCAACACTTTTCCTCAGTGTGGCCATCAATATTGCAATGGTTGCTGGGATATTTTCACTAATGTGTAGTGGCTATTGTCTTCTTATATTTTCCCCCTTTCCACTCCTTCTTCCTCTCCTTGGAATCTTCTTGGTGCTCTTTCTCCTTATTACCACTTGGATGCCCCTTCTTTTCACCTATGTTTTCCAGGTATTGTGCCTATACGCACGCTTCATCCAGTGTCCTTGGATTAAAGAGAATCGCCTACTTTTGTAGATGATTGTATAAACCCCAATACCTAAGGAGTACATATGGGATTTTGGGAGAGATACCCAACATGATGGCCATCTTTTTTAACTCAATGGTGTACTCCTATACACTCTGCCCTTGCTTCTTCCTGAAGTAATTCCAACTGACCCATTGGTCCTCTACATACCCAATATGATAGAAATGGAACTTAAAAAGGGTTTTGAAATCCTCCCACTTAGTTACCAGTGGATTACTTTCTAGCCTAAGTGTCTCTTTATGACTTTCCCACTAGGTTAAATCATGGCCCTTGAACTTTTATATGGAAAATTATATATTTTTCTCCTCATCTATATGGTGAACATTGAAATAAACTTATAGTTGTTGCAACCAATGATTATGTTTTAATTCATTGATCTCACCTGGTATGGATTTATGTCCACTTTTGCTTCTGTCTTGAATAGGGACTATGAAGGGTTTATGGTATTGGAACTCGATTGCTCCTTCTTGGGTTATTTCTATGATTCATTTTCTAGGTCTTTGATATCCCATGGTATCCTTTCTGATCCTATCTTTGAGTTCAAGCCTCCGACTTCTACGAAAAATTTGACATTTCTTTCTAGAGCCAGCATGAGGAGGGACAAATTGTGAGATATGTTAGTGAATTTCTCTGCCATCCTTACAAGTATCTCATATTCTGTATCTCGAAGGTTGTTATGAAAAAACTCATCATCCACGGATAGGGTTATATGACATTCTTAAACTAATTCCTGGATCCTTGCAACTTCCAAAAATACCCAAAAGAAAACATGCTCTGATACCAATATGATTTGTAAATTGTTGTGGATATTCCACTGGAACAATTTGTCACAATAGATCTGATAAATAAAACTAAAATCTACACTATGAAGGTTAAATTCCTTTAGATTCGAGAATCTTTAGTTACTGAGTTTCTTCTTATGCATGAAAAAGATAAAATGTGGAAAATAAAGAACAATAAAATACAATCACACACCATTCAAAAAATAACACAAATATTTTATTTGGGAAACCATTACGAGAAAACCCAACTAGAAGGTGAGGTTGCTCTTCTCTCTTTTCTCTAGTATGGAAATAAGGCAAGTACAAAGGAAAATGCACTCTCTATAGAGTTATCTATGACATGTGGCATGTTAGGGTGCTGCAGAAAACTAACCCCCTTTGTTATGATCTCTAATTTTCCACTCCTAGTTGTTCTACTTTGCTATGGAAAAAAATACAATCGCGTAGAATGAAACCCCTTATTTTTCTAGTGTCTCATTATTTAACATAGACCTCTAGCCACATAGGGCTAGGTTTTGACTTCCTCAACACTCAATTGTGATAGGGTTTTTGAACTTCTAGAATATTCTTGAAAGTACATATGTGGCTAGCCCCATATGCATGAGTAATGGGGGATGACATGGCATCCTCTCATACCATGGTGGTCAACATGGTAGGCCAACTTGTTGGAGGCATAAATTTTCCATACTAGCTCTGATTCAGTTTGATTCATAGTTGGAAACGTCTCGGGGTGTATAACACCATTAAAGATGTGGGCGCAATTTCTAGACACTAGAACCACAAAAATGTCATTTAATTCCTCAAAAATCCCCTAGAAGGTTCCGAACCCCAATTTTCCGAACTGGGACCTGCCACTAAAATGGCCCTGCAAGTTGATTCCTCCCTTTTTTCACTTTGAAGGCATCAATATGGATGAAAAATAATATAATGATCCAATATAGATCAGTGAGTGTAATATTCCTTCCTCCTTAGGAGGCTTATTTTTGTTTCTTTGGACTTCCCTTCTCTCTCTACTAGTAAATAAGTGTGCAATAAATCTTCATGAGAAGAGACCAATACAATAGCTTGTGGGTATGGATGGAAAAAATGATAGGTTGAGAATGTAGCTCTCATGCATCATTTAGGAAACATAACTTTTCATAATCTAAGGATTAGCCACACAAACTTGCATAAATCACACAAACCCCACACTATAAATTCATTTAAATATATTAGAAACCCACTTTATATTATTTTTGGTGCTTTGCTAAAGACGGTACATTATTTCCATGGAATCACTCTAATAAATTATTTCCATGGAATAACACTCTAATATTTTATATTGATGAATCTTCCACTAATCACCCATATATCTCTATGAATTATTTTTAGGTAATTATATTTATCTAGGAGATGATAAAGGTCATAAAAGGGGCTACTAATCACATTCCGGTGATTGACTCCTAAAAACACATAATCCAATGTAATGTCAATAGTTAGCACAAGGAGAACGAGGGTCCTAAGTGCATAAAAAATACCACATCTAAAAACCCATGAGATTAAGAGGAAATGGCAAGTGGCTTCTTTGAACACACCAATGAACCTATTAACTATGAGGAACACCTCAATTTCCAGAATGGATCCACCTAGTCTTGGTAGTTATGACCTCTCATAATTAAATATTGGATAAGCCCAAATCAATTCCACATATGAAAGTAGTTATTGAACCTTGGCATGTAAATTTCATGTTCTTGGGCCTTCATTAGCGACTTAAAGCCACATTGGTTTGTTAGTGCAGTTAACTCTATGGGAAAATTAGGTGGGTTACTTGTGGCTTGTGATCCTGTATTATTTGAACTGGAGCCTTTATTATGTTGTGGCAGTATTTTGTTGACATGTACCTATTGTGCTAACAAGTGACAGGTCAATCGCCTCAATGTATATGGACCTTGTACTGATAGAATTACCTTTTGGTCTAAAGTATCAGCAACAGGTCTACTGGCTAAACCTAATCTTATTGTGGCGGGGGATTTCAATTTCACTCTATCACCAACTGAGAACTATGGAGACGCAAATTTACCTGATGCAACGGCTATACAGTTCAAAGATATCTTCCAACAAAACAACTTGGTGGATTTATTACTAGCCACAGTGGTTCCCACATGGAGAAATGGAAGGACTGGTTCAGAGAGCATTTTGAAGCAACTGGACCGTTTCTTTTTATCTGATAATCTTCTTTAGCATTCAGGTAGATATAGAAACTGGGTCGTGTACCCTTTCATATCGGATCATGCTCCCATCTTACTATAGTTGCATTCTTACTCTCACTATTTAACATATCCATATAAGTTTAATCTGTGTTGGTTGGGGAACCCTGATTTTGAGCGCTTGCTCACGGAGGTATGGACTGCTCAATCCTATCATCATGAGTTGGACGTCCAGAGACATCTTGCATGTAAATTAAAAGACTTAAAACATAAAGTTAAATTTTTGAGCCCGACTTCAGATTACTAAGACTACACACGACTCTCACAGCTGGAACTCAACATACAAACATTGATTTGGGATAACTCTGCGGGAAGGGGATATGGAACAACATATCAAGAATCTTGAGACAAAATGGAACAAACTTCTATTGATCGAGGAATCACACTAGCGTCAAAATAGAAGAGCCATTTGGATCACTTGTGGAGACCGAAATACAAAGTATTTTCATCAATTTGCAAGTCACGGGAGGAATCATAAGCATATTTGGGAGCTACAATCGGACATGATAGATACAATCACTAGACAGGACAAACTCTTAGATGCAGCCTTCAATTATTTTATAAATGCTTATTGCGATCAGGGTCTTACAAACTACATGGACCAAGCATCCATTATCGGTCTCTTCCCTAAGATCATCTATGATCGCGAGGAAGATCAAATGTATGCAGCTTGTACAAAATAAGAGATTTGGAAGGCTCTCAATACATTCAAAAAGGATAAAAGTCCGGGCCTTGATGGCTGGACAGTCGAATTTTATCTACACTTCTTTGATCTGGTTAGTGATGATCTCTGGGAATTGGTAGAAAATACCAGACTCAGAGGGACGGTCAATCGGGCTATAAAATCTAGTTTCCTTACCCTGATTCCCAAAACAAATCATCCTACCTCCTTTAGCGATTTCAGGCCTATTGCATTGTGTAATCTCCGCTACAAGCTAGTCACTAAACTATTGGCCGATAGGATTAAACCTTTCTTGTCTCGTCTTATCTCGGGTGAATAGTTGGGCTTCATCAAAGAACGCCAGATATTGGATGTGATTGGATCGGAACAGGAAGTATTACACATCATAAAACAAAAAAATCTACAAGATCTGATCTTAAAATTAGATCTCAAAAAATCTTTTGATTGTATCAATTGGGACTTTCTTAGGTTGATATTGTTACAATCTGGTTTCGGACTACCATTTACTAGATAGATCATGGTCTGCGTTTCTAGTGCAACTATTGATGTTTTGTTTAATGGGGAAGCCACACATTTATTTTCAAATGAGAGAGGTCTGCGGCAAGGATGCCCACTTTCCCCACTCTTATTTATATTGGTATTGGAAGGATTGAGCATTCTTCTCAAGTCGAGTCAGCTTGAGGGGAAAATTACTGGTATTAAGGTTTCAAGACTGGTAAAGATACTGCATATATTATTTGTGGATGATATTCTAATCACGACCAGAGATAACCCTCAAGAAAGGTGGGAAATCAATATTATTCTAAACTACTTCTGTCGTGCATCAAGGATTCAGATAAATGCGACAAAATCTACATTTCATCACTTAGGACTATCGTAGGTAGACATTGAGTCATATAGGAACATCTTCTCGTTCTGCTTTCTTGAGATCTCATAGGGATTGAGATATCTGGGCTATTTTCTTAAGCTGGACTGTTATAAAGTGACTGATTGGCACTGGATTCTTAAAAAAATTGAGAATAGAATTTCCCATTGGTGCAATAGATGGATCACTATGGGGGGGATATTCATACTTATTAAATCAATCCTGGAAAGTCAAGTTGTCTATTGGATGGCTTTGGCTACCATCCCAGGATCTATATTAAAAAATATCCGACAATTGATGTTCTCCTTTCTTTGGATAGGTGGTAGCTCTAAACAAAACCTTCATCTATGTCGTTGGGATCATATTGCGAAACCAAAAGCGGTAGGCAGTTGGGGACTCCGCAATATTTGCCAATTCAAACAAGCTCTAGCGACAAAATCTCTATGGGGAGTACTGACTCAGGACGGGATTTGGCATCGTGTTATTTATGGGAAATATATCACCCCTCTATCACTCATGAGCTGGCTTAGACACCTAGTTAATTGTCCCACAAATGCCTCTCTGATCTGGAGATCTCGCCTAAAGAATCTAAATATTATAAAACATTGGCTTTCTTGGAAAAGAGGATGAATCCATTCTATACACATCACCAGGGATGTTATTCTGGGACTCGAGTCCATTGCTTTTCTCACTCTTGGACTCCTAAATTATTTATGGGGAAAACAAGTTTTCTTTCTATTCCAAGCCATGGACACCACTAAACACAGGGTTATTTTCACTAAATGGAAAAATAGCACTGACTTGGGATCGAACGATATGGCTCTGGAATAACAGTACTACTGCTCAACACTTCTTAGTATGGGGATACATCTTAGCGTACAGGAAGACTTATTACACTGGATTGGAGGTGGTCAATCTGGCAATATGACTATGAAGAATTTATATAATGCTATATCATCCACAATTTGGAACCAGAGGTGTACAGGTTGGAGGAGATATATATGGTGTTGGCCTCTTCCCTTGAAAAATATAATATTCATTTGGCTAGCTGAAAGTGAAAAGATATTGACTTGGGACAATCTTCTTCGTTAGGGCTAGGAGGGACCCAATATGTGTTCTCTATGTCGCAATAGCTATGAATCTATCTCCCATCTGTTTTTAGATTGTGAATTTACTAAAATTGTTTGTCATATGCTTACTCTTTCCCTAAAACTTTGGACTACATGGATGGGCTCCACATTACATGATTGTTTGGAGAACTGGTCAATGGAGGAATTCACATTATCACAACTCCCTGCACTGGTCTGCTGATATATTTGGTTGGGTCGCAACAGTGTGATCTTTGAAAACACGACTTTCTCCATTAAATATGTTTGCTTCAAGATATTGGGTGATTTGGAGATTATTAGGGATAGGAGGACACTTACTCCTTGATTCCTCCAGCCTACTTTTACACCTGGGATGGAACATTGTCTGGTTTGATGGCGCTTCTCAAAATGAGGGACTTCACTCTGGTGCTAGCGAACTGATTAAAAGGCTGGATCATTCAAAGATTACTTGGACATTTAACTATGGAGCTGGTTCCAATACCAAAGCTGAACTCCTTGGCATGTGGGCTACCCTTCGGTTGACTAGTAGACACAATATATTGGAACAACGAGTGTTGGAGGACTCAAAGATCATCCTTGATTGGTTAAACAACAAGGGTCATCTTCAAGTCATTGCACTTGAATGTTGGAAAGACATGATTACTGATCTCATCCAAGCCTTGACTCGGATCAGCTTCTCACATATTTACAGAGAAACAAATGTGGAGGCAGATACGCTGTCCAAAAAAGATCTATCAAGACTGACTGGTATTTTGACTTATCAGCATTGGATAGAAGGACATGAGGATCCCCCTCAGTGTATCACACTTTTTTAGTCTTGAACATTAACCCTGGACTGGATGCTTTATTGCTCATATTTTGCATGAAATATTAGACCGATTGTCTATTAGCTGAAATGGATGTGGAATGAAAAAGATATAAGAATATATTTTAGCTGTAGTTATGGGAACAGTTAGATATAAATGGAAGAGTACATATCTTTTTTTTTTAAAACACTGAACTATTATTTTTTTTTGTTACAAAACCGTATTATAATACATGAGAAATTTTTAAATGTAAATTGCATGTGATTGTGTTTATCTAGAATAAATATATGTGTCTTATTGCATGTGATTGTGCTTTTTGGCACTAGGTATTTTCATTTTGAATTTAAAATCATTAATTAATTTTACAAAAGAAATAAACATATAAGAACAAGTTCCACTAAAACATAATTTGGAGTTCTTTTGATGAATCACTTTGACTATAGAATTATCGATTATAAATCATATTATTGCACGACATACTTGATAAAATTATCCTTAAATCCACATCTTTAACTTTTAAAGAAAGAGTTATTACTAAGGGATTTTCAATAAGGATGTGACTATCCCTGATGGTTGTGAATATGTCTATAGATAAAATTTTATTGAAAAAAAAATGTGTCTAGATTAATTTAAAATAATTTCCATTGGATACTTTCAACTACAGTAAAAAATATGGAAGTTGAATGGAAGTGAGATCTTAAATGATATTTGTTATCATTTAAATAGCCACTTCGAAATCATTATATTTATTCTGAAGTTGAAGAAAAATATTATCATACTTTTAATTGATGTCTTTTATTAAAAAAATGATAAAATGGAATATCAAAAAAAATACAAAGGAATGATAAAATGGAATATCAAAAAAAATACAAAGGGATTACTCAGATTACGTTGCCTTACATGACATGAACAATATATAAAATCACAATAACCATATGAAAGGATGGCATTCCAGTTACTCCCAAACAATTCCTCGAAATTAAGAAAAATATTTTTTAAAAACTCTATCTTAATTAAGAGCTCTTTCAATTCTAAGCATTAAATATATGTTAATATTTATAAAATAATTATTATGAAAAATTGTTGTTACGAACAACATTACGAAAGGAAAAAAAAAAAAAGTCATGAAGTTATCATAAACATCTATAAAAACATGAATAATATAAACATGAATGAAGGAACAATTATTGCCTAGATCATTTTATTTTCATGTATACACCAACCAGGGTTTAGTCATTCTCTTTCTATGCATTCACTTTCTTAGACAATATATTAATTTGGTCAATTTGGTGAACATTTTTGTAATGGATTTTTATCATTTATGTTCTAGTTTTTTAATTTGAGCTTATAATGAGTGTGTGGTTGTAAAGATTTTGAGTCTCGTAGTTGACCTAGCTTTGCACCTTGAATAATATTGAGTTTACCTTGAGTACCATCTTTGAAATGAGGAGAAGTGCTAGAGGTTTTCCCCTAGAATAAATATTAGTTGGAAAAAATAACTCATTCAAGGGTGTCAAGTCCATTAGTTTCCATGCAAGATGACCTAAATTGTGGAGTAGACATGGAAATTAGCTAATTTATCTTCTTTACTATGCATACCGATATGCATTTGTAGTTACGTAGTCAATCACAATATGATATAGACATAAAGTGATCAAATTATTCATATTCTCCTCGATACTAACAACTATATCGATCCCTGGCTTAAAACTTGATTGGTCCATGATATTTATTTAAAGAGAATGAAGGGTCATTTGTTGAAGATGGATTGTGAGAAACTCTTATGTACAAATTTCTAGTTTACATTAATATATTTCCTCAATAATCTACATTGTCTAAGGTCATGGACTATTTCCCTCTGAGGGTCTCAACCATGTAAAATAATTGGTGCATTGGTCATTGATTTGATTGTGTGAGAAGCTAGTTAAGGTATTCAACCTATGTGGAAATATCCTTTTTGGTTGAACATGGTATTAGAGCTAGTATGGAGACTCGCTTCTATTGTTGATCGAGATCCTCAATGAATGTTGTTGCATGCACCCAAATATTTTTGAGTTATTCTATTTTGTGCATTTTTAGGCTAATGGGTTGTTCCATTGTGTATGAAGTGTTTCTTTCAATTAGAAACACTTTTCTTTTCACCTGAAAAAGGTTTTTGTTTTCTTAAGATAAGGTCTTTTTTGTGAGATCTATCTTAGTAATAAAGTTTGATCATACCTTTTAATTTTTTTTTGAGTTAATATTTCATTTTTACTATTTATATTCCCAATTTTTTACTCTTTTTCCCTGTGTATGCTCTTTGTTGTGTGTCATGTACAATTTTGGCGAATTAGAAATAAAGAGGATAATGGTTTTTTTTTTTAAGTATGTTCTTTACTCTGCACTTTATGTGAGCTCAACAAATAAAAAACATAGAAAAAAATTACATTTTCTAAGCAAGTTAATTGATATCAAACCGTTGTATTGTTAAGTTGCATTTTTTTGTTTGTTTCAAAATTTCACTTATTTTTGTGTGCAGCTAACCGTTGTATTGTTAAGTTGCATTTTTTTGTTTGTTTCAAAATTCCACTTGTTTTTGTGTGCAGCTATGTTGAATTTTTTTACAAACAAAAACAAGGTTTTTGGGGTATGCATGCACTTCAAGTCAAAGAGTAAAAATAATATTTTTTCAATTAATTTTTGCATGAAACTTTATTTTATAAAGTAAAATTCCCATCTCTAGTGATATATGGTTTTAGCTTCAAGGAAGTAATGATCCAAATGAATCCTAGGGTAAGATAGAACATGTATTTGGTTAACAACATGTATTCTATTGAAGATAATGTTGATACTAATCTTGAACTAGAGGTTGCCACTTAATCGTGTGTAGTTAAATACATTTAATAATAATACATAATTATTATGAACCCTACAAGCCCCTTAATGTGATTGAAGCATTAAAATGATATATTTGAATGTATTTTGGAATAAGGATAACGATTTTATGGTCTATAATAAGAGATTAGGTAGATTTAAAGTCTTCCACAAAAGAAGTTACAATGAGAAACAAAGGCGAACTGAATATATTGACTTGACCTTAGTAAATTATACTAATGGTGGTAATTATTGAAAATCACTCGATAAATTTATATACTTAAAATCTTTAAGAGGAAGTAAGTTTTTTCTAAATTTAAGAACATTAAAATGTCGCTTCTTTAAGAGGAAGTAAGTTTTGTCTAGATTTAAGAACATTAAAAGGTTGCTCAAATCACTTTAAGAGAAAAACTTGTCTACAAGCTGAATAATAAATATTTAAAAGGGTCAAATTCAATTTTAGTAGATCTTGAACTATTAAAAGAAGACTTACTTGCGTAAGAGGATTGTCTTAGATATTTTTCTTTATAGTATGGGCAACATACATTGTCACATTTAGTTTAAGAACAACGAGATGTTGTTTTAATAGAGTTGTTACTATGATTCCCACCTATCCTTATTTTTACTTATGTAATCATCATACCATAAATTAGTCATCTTATTGGCTTCCATCTTTAAATAAACTATGATTGTAATCATAGATGATTTTAGGGGTTAAATTCGTTCATGGGCTAATTTTCCATGGTTTTTCCAAAACCGAGATTCGCTATTTTAAAAATGATTCACCTAAATTCTATAGGATAAAATTATTTTACCTTAAAAATCACCAAAATTTTATAAAAACTATATAAAATACTTAGATATTTGAATATTTTTACAAAAATATAGCCAAACATTTATAGTTGGCATATGAAGGATTAGTAAGATTCTCCAAAGTTTATACATTTTAAAATAAATTTGCATCCTTAAAATCATCCCTAATTGTAATGGTTGCTTACATTGTATAATGATACAGAGTGGTTGTCATATTAATGATGTGTTTTTGTGTGAGAGTTATACTTGGCTAATATCTTTACTTGTTGAGCTTACAAAGTGGATTATAACACTGACATGTATATGGTAATAGTAATGCTTTGTAATGGAATGAAACCAAATAATTGAGTAGTTTCCTTATGATGTGAAATTTGAATGATGAATTGACGTTTTATGTACTAGTATAATGGGTCATTGAATGAATTCAATTGTGTTATGATTAAGTTCTTTACCGTTAAATTAGTCTAGATTCTAGGTTAGAGTTGGTTATGGGAGTAGATACCTTCATATTCCTCAGAATAGTCGTCAGTCATGAGACCTTAAATAGTCAAAATCAATTGGATGAATCCTAGAATTGAGCGTTGATCATGTGTCTTTGAGGTCCTAACCGTGTAGAGTAGGTTTGTGGGTAGACATCTTTTGTATCTTATGTGATATGGTTGATCTAGGAATAAAAGTGATGTTGTATCTGATTCGAGTTGTGTAGTGATATAGATGAGAATAGGATGTGTAATATTGATGCATGTTATTTTCGCTTAACACTTGTCCTAATTGTTGTTTCAAAATAAAATACAATAAAATAAAATCCATTGTACTCACTTACATGTATGTCTTAACGGAGGGGACATCACAATTCCAGTATGTACGACGTATCGGGCATCGGAAATAGATAGAGTTTTTTTTAACGAGATTGTGAGATTGTATGGTGTACCAAGAAAGATAATATCTGATCGAGGATTGGTATTCACTAGACGATTTTGGACTAGTTTCCAAGAGGCTTTGGGAACACAATTGAATTTTAGTACAACATATCACCCCAAAATAGATGGGAAAATGGAAAGAACGAATCAAATTTTAGAGGATATGCTTTGAATGTATGTGATGGATCAACAAAAGAATTGGGAAGAATTATTTCCATTGGTAGAGTTTGCATACAACAACAGTTATCAAGGTATGATAAAGATGGCACCTTTTGATTTTTTATATGGATGACTGTGTATGACACCTTTGAGTTGGGATCGACTAGAGGACAGGGTCCTGGTGGGACCAGAAGTAATTTAAAAAATGGAATATCATATGCAATCCATAAGGAAAAGGATTAAAGAAGTGCAAGACTGAAAAAAGAGTTATGCATATGTGCATCATATAAACCGCAATTATGAAGTAGGTGATAAAGTATTTTTGTGGGTGAAGCCACATAAGAGTTCGATTAAGCTTTGAATGTGTGATAAACTCTCTCCAAGGTTTGTGGGACCTTTCGAAGTTGTGGAAAAGAAAGGACTTGTGGCTTACCAACTAGCCTTACTTGATTCTTTGAGGCATATGCACGATGTATTTCATGTATCAATTTTACATCAGTATATTTCAGATCCGTCACATGTTATTAGCATGAGTTATTTGCAGGTATCGAACGAGGGGTCTCTCATAGCAGAGTCGATACGCATAATGGACCATCACACTTGACAACTATAACATCAAATAGTCAATCAGTTCAAGGTCCAATGGGGAATTTATAGTCCACGCTCTACTACATGGGAGGACGCATATGAGATGCGTCAACAATTTCCTTATTTATTTTGATAGATTGGGTATATAGAGTAGTATCATATACATTTATTGCTTTCATTATTATATTCTACAAACTTCAAGACGGAGTTTAAAACAAGAGGGGGCGTATGTAACATCCAGTTACATTATACAATTTTTATACACCGACTTATTCTTTGATGACACTTGCGAGCAGGTGATTGAGTTAAAATGTGGTACATTATGGTTATGTTTTGATTATGATTTATGTTTTGTTGAGTATTGAGATTTATTTGTTATATATAGATAGATAGATAGATATATTGGCAAGTATTATGAGGAGTTTTCTTGAGTGTGTAGGAAACATGACAGGTTAAGGATGTTAATGGCATCAACAAACTTCCTTTGAATCCAGATTGAGTCAGGGAGTGGACTTTTACTTTGGTTTGAGCACTTGAGTTATACGCATATATTTTGATGATGATTCAGTTTGGATTTTATGTATATGGATTATTGACATTGTCTTTGTCAATGGATCCAGGAATGGTGACATTTGCTAATATGACTCGCATATGGAGTAAAGAGGTCATACACAGATACCGAAAGAATGAGGGGGAGGTGTGACAATGTACCTGTCACAGCCTACTAGCACTCCTGCCATGACCTGAACTAAGGTTGACAATTACCTTGTTTCGAGTGGTCCACGATGTCTTGAGGGAAGACTGAGATAGTCGCTCATGAGGATTACTGAGGGGCATGCAATAAGACAGATATTGTATTCCTCGGAAAGCCCTTAGTCTTACACAAGGTCGACCAGTGGAGTGTTGACTCCAAGTGTTCGACAAACTTCCAAAATAGTTAATGGTGAGTGGCACCCTTGGAGAAAAAACGTGCATCTTAAAGGGCACATCGCCTAATCAAATTGTGAGTCAATAAAAATCTAGAATGCCTAGAAAATAAAATAATTGCTTAGACTTTGTTAGAAAAGAGCATACTCTTTGTTATTAAATGATAAACTAGAAAAACCTAACAAAGACTCTAAGTCTAAATGGTAACTAAATAAAATATTATATGGGTTAAGGGAATTTGGCTAAATATACTTACTAAAGGAAGAATAGGAATAAATTAAGATATCTGCAGAGGTGTGCATGAAAATAATAAAAAGAATTTTTAATTAAAAGAAAATAATTTCATGAGAGAATATGTTGTCAACTTTGAGTTAGTATCCTAAGCCAATCTACCTATAAGCCTTAACTAAAAGAAGAGTCCTAATAAAACTCAAATTGAAATTTAGTTAGGGGACACTGTAATAAAAGAGGGATTGGGGAACTAAGAGACAACTAGGAGGAAAATAGGAACTGATTGTGGGTGTGAGGGAAAATTCTTAATTAATTAAATTAAAAATGGATTTAACATGTGCAACTTGGGGAGAGTGTGACATGTGTTGTGGGTGAAAAATATTTAAAATGATTATTAAAAATTAGCTAATTGTGCAAGAGATGACATGTGTCAAGGTAAATTTTCCTAAAAAATAAATGGTGAGGAAGAGAGAAATGACCCTATTGTTGGATGAATGAAATGTTGTTGAAATTTTTAATGACTGAGTTTACTTGTGTGAGTTGGGCTTCAAGTTTATGAAAGAGGTGGAAGCCTCTCCTTGTGAGGGTAAGCTTGAGCTAGTTCAGATCTTTTTTTTCTATGTGTGGCCCCTTTGCCTCTCAAGGGGCTAATGGGGAAGAAGAGTACCCCTAGCATTGACTAGGAAGACCGGTGAAGCCTTGGATTGCAAACAAGGTGAATGAAAATTTTATCGCTCAAGCTCCAGATTGAAGTTCCACATCAACAATCCACATTCATGGATACATTATTTAGACATTATTGTCACTCGTAGTTTAATGGTATTTGAAATTAAGTAGTGAGTATGAATTGAACAATTTTTACTTTGTTAATTAGTATTCTATGAAAGTTTGAACTACTATCGAATCTAGATATTGGTTAAGTGTGTACAAAAATGTATCTATAGTGTCTAAAATTATTGGGTTCATTGTTATTAATTTGAGATCTAAATTTTAGTAGAGGTGTTATCGTTATGTATTGCATGTATGCGTAATACACACAATACTCAATATTGTAATTCCATAATTGCTTCCTTTATTTATATTCTATGGAAATTCAAATCCCTATATTGTGAATAAAGATAAGCTTTACTTTTTTAATTGACTGGTTATTCTTCAATATAAGAGTTATTATTTAAATCTTAGCTGCATTGTAATATGAGCAGCCTGAATTGTTCCCATAATTGTTAAAACGGTGACAACAAATTCCCAATATTAGGATTTTAGATCCTATAATTCAACATTGATTGTAACCAAATTAGACTAAGTTAGAATTTGGTTATGAGCAATTTCTAATGTACATTGATATAATTTCATGTATACCCATAGAGGCTATGTAGAGTGAGAGGAGTGAGTGAGTTGTTGTAATCTCCATGATCTGAATAATAAGACAACCGATACCTATGCTTGGTGGACGTAGCCCAACGTTTGGGTGAACCACATGAAATCTCTATGTTTCTTATCTACGTGTTTATTGATTGTCTCATGTGAATTGTGTTTTTCGCATTTGCAATAACAACAACTAGTATCAGAGCTTGAGGAGGCCACCCATTAGTCAAATTTCGTGAGGAGGCTGCAAACTGGAAAGACTTCATTGGAAATTTGAAGTTGTTTATTGTTCGTCGATCACTGGAAGACTAGAAGGGAGCACTGTTTTTTGCATCAATGCTGGGGGATCTTCACAGAGGGAGCATCGTTTCATTAGTGTACTTATGATTTTTTTCGAGAATCGTTTCAGCGTTGGCTGTGTTAGGGAAGGGAGCGCCGCATATGAATTTCATCTCTGGCCTGTATAGTGCTGGCCTGTATAAGGAAGGGAGCATTGATCCCTGGTGTGCACATGGTATAAATCAATTTTTTGCAAAGTATATGAAAGGTTGACTTTTTATTTATTAAAAGTTGAAGGATCGACGTTGTCGTGAGGTGGATGTTTAAAACAATTTAAAAAGGTTGGAGGAATTAAAGTAAAGTAAAGGTGAATTCTTATTAAAAGGTTTTTCTTTTATTAAAAAGATGAATTATATTAAAAATTTGTATGCATAAATTCAAGTGGTTGGATGTTTTTTAAAAAGGTGAATCTTTTTAATAAAAGGTGAGGATTAGTGAAAAGGTCTTGTATTATACCTTTTTTGTTTTGGAGTTTACACCATTATTCCTCCACATACTTTTTTAAAGAGCCTTGGTTATTATAAACAATGGTGTTTTTTTGGAATGTTCCTTTAATGGAAAAGATGCAGAGTGCTAAGTTCGAAATTGAGAAGTTCAATGGAAAGAACAATTTCGAGATCTGGAAGGTTAAGATGCACGATATTCTCGTGAAATAAGGAATGGTGAAGGTGCTTTTGGGAAAAGCAAAGCAACCCACGACCATAATAGATGATGACTGGGATGAGATGGATGCGAGAGAACGGAGTGCCATATGCCTATGTTTGGTCAACAATGTTATGTTCAATATTGTCTCAGACAAGACAACATCTAGTTTATGGACGAAGCTGGAAAGCTTGTATATGATCAAATCCTTGACAAACAAGATCTTCCTGAAAACAAAATTGTATAGTTTGTGCATGAAGGAAGGTACGAAGATAGTTGATCATTTAAATACTTTTAATACTCTTTTAGTCTAGTTGACTAGCATGGGAGTGAAATTTGAATTTGAAGATAAGGCAATTACATTATTATGTTCTTTGCCCACATCATGGGATTACTTTGTTACCTCTATTAGTTTCAGTTCAACATAAATTATTGAGTTTGATGGCATTGTTGGAGCTTTACTATCTAAGGAAACAAGGAAGAAATCCAATCTAGAAACCTCTATATCTGAGGTCATGATGGTCAAAGGCAGACCTAAAGAAATAGGACACGGTCAGAGGGATTTCTCTCGATCAAAGTCGAAGGGTAGAAAGAGAAAGCTTAAGTGTTGGTTTTGTGGAAAATCTAGACACCTAAAGAAGGATTGTTGGAAGTGACAACAAGCCTCCAAAGAAGACCCTCCAAAAGAAATGAAGGAAGCGAATGCACCTGAAACAGGTTTAGCAACAGGTTCAGGTATGACTGATGAAGTTTCATCAATTAGTGTTGGTTCAAGTCATGATCAACAATGGTTATTAGATTCTGGTGCTTCAAATCACATGTGTCTTCATAGACACTGGTTTGTTACTTACCAGTGTATAGATGATAGAATAGTTTACATGGGAAATGATATCTCATGTAAAGTTGTGGGAATTGGTAGCATTCGAATTAAGATGTTTGATGGAACTGTTAAAATACTAACTAATGTGAGACATGTACCTGAGCTTAGGAAGAACCTAATTTCTTTGGGAGTCTTAGACACTAGAGGATATAAGAGTATTGTTCAAGGTGGATTTATGAAATTTTACAAAGGAATCTTACTGGTTATGAAAGCAAAGAAGGTTGGTAACATGTTTCTGTTAGAAGGAAGAACTTATTCAGATCATGTGACAATGGTATCTAAGAAAGACAGTGATTATGTTCGATTGTGGCATCAATAGTTGGGCCATATGAGCAAACAAGGATTGAAGGTATTATCTGATCACAAATTGCTTCCTAGTCTAAGGTATTTAAAGTTAGATTTTTGCAAGCACTGTATTTATGGAAAACAAAATAGACAGAGATTTAAAACGGGAAGACACACCAATGAAGGAATCCTTGATTATATCCATTAATATGTTTGGGGACCATCCCCTACTATTTCATATGGAGGATCATCATATTTTGTAACTTTTATAGATGATTTCTCTAGGAAGGTTTGGGTCTATATGTTGAAAAGTAAGGCTGATGTATTTATTGTTTTCAAGCAGTTTAGAGCTTTAGTGGAAAAGAGCACTGGTAGATCCATTAAATGTTTAAGAATTGATAATGATGGTGAATTTACGTCAATGGAATTTGAAAACTATTGCAAGGAGTTTGGGATTGATAGGCATAAAACCACTACCTATACTCCTCAGCAAAATGAAGTTGTTGAACACATGAACAAGACTCTTCTAGAGAGAGCAAGGAGTATGCTTAGTAATGCCAATTTGCAGCAGGAACTATGGGCAGAAGCAATAACTACATCTTGTTATCTGGTGAATCAATCACCATCAACAACAATACAGTGCAAGATTCTTGAAGAGGTATGGATAGGTCACCCTTGTAATTATTCTAATCTTAAAGTTTTTGGTTGTGAAGCCTATGCTCTAATTCTGAAACATTAGCGTTCTAAATTAGATCCAATATAAAAAAGGTTTATCTTTGTTGGATATGGTGATGGTATTAAGGGGTACTGGTTGTGGGATCCTACTGCCCACAAGATCACCATTAACAAAGATGTAATATTTGATGAATCATCTCTCATCAAATCAGATGTAGATGTTCAAATGAAATAGGAAGAAGTACCTAAGTATCAACAGATTCAGTTTGAAACCAGTTCAAATACAGATGAAAGTGAACATGAACAAGTTTTTGAAGATGTTCATGAAGAGTTTCCTACAGTGGAAGACATGGTTGATGATAACAATCAACATAATGTGGATGAGACACAAAATTCCCTCAGGAGATATACGCGGGTCAGAAATCCTCCAAGAAGGTATGATGATTTTGTATCATCAGTTTCTTTAAGTACTAATGATGATGAAACTTCGTTCTATCAGGAAGTTGTGAAGGGTTCTAACAATGATAAATGGAAATAATCGATGAAGGATGAAATGAAGGCATTATAGAGGAATGCTACATGGGACCTGGTAGAACTTCCAAGAGACAGAAAAACTGTAGGTTGAAAGTGGGTCTACAAGCTAAAGAAGGGTGTTGATGATAAGGTGGAAAGGTACAAAGCACGGCTGGTTGCAAAAGGATATTCTCAGAAAGAAGGTATTGACTTTCATGAGATGTTTTCACCAGTTGTAAAGACTATTTCAATTTTAATTGTGTTAGCATTAGTTGCATTGATTGATTTGGAGTTGGAGCAACTAGATGTTAAGACTACTTTCTTACATGGAGATTTGGATGAGGAAATTTACATGGAACAACTGGAAGGGGTCGTTCAGAATCATAGCAAGAAATTTGTTTGTGGGCTCAAGAAATCATTGTATGGTCTGAGGTAGTCGCCCAAACAATGGTACAAGAAATTTGACTCTTTCATGGTGAGTCAGAATTATACAAGGAGTGAGTATGATCATTGTGTCTACTTTAAGAAATAGAATAATGGCATATTCATTATCTTAGTATTGTATGTTGATGATATGATTTTAGCAAGCAAAAGAATAACTGAGATCAATAGGTTAAAGGCTCAAATGGCTAGGACGTTCGATATGAAAGATCTAGGAGCAGCAAGGCAGATTTTGGGCATGGATATATTCAGAGACAGGAGGAATGGTAAGCTTTGGTTGTCACAACAAAATTATGTTGAGAAGATACTTTTGAGGTTTGGTATGAACGATGTGAAACCAGTTTCAGTCCCTTTGGCTTCTCATTTTAAGCTTTCTTCAAGTTTATGTCCTAGTACAAAAGAAGAAAAGGAATATATGTCTCAAATACCATATGCTAATGCAGTAGGAAGTTTATTGTATGTGATGGTTAGTACAAGGCCAGACATTTCACATGCATTTGGGGTTGTCAGTAGGTTTATGGAAAATCCAGGTAAAGAGCACTGGGCAGCAGTGAAATAGGTGCTTCGGTATCTGAGGGGCACAAGTGATTAATGTATCACCTATAACAGTGGTCGTGAGTTAGTCTGTGGATATGTTGATTTTAATTTTTTAGGTGATCTGGATAAGAGAAGGTCGACTTCAGGGTATGTATTTACTCTTGCAGGTGGAAATATTAGTCAGATGTCAAAGCTACAGAACATTGTTTCTTTATCCACTACAGAAGCAGAATACGTAGTTGCTTCACATGCTTGCAAAGAGGCAGTTTGGTTGAAAGGTTTGTTTGGTGAGTTTGGAAGGATGCAGAACAAAGTAAAGTTACTTTGTGACAGTCAAAGTGCTATTCACTTGGCTAAGAATCCAACCTACCACAGTAAAACAAAACATATACCTATTAAGTACCATTTTGTAAGATAGGTCATCAATGAAGGTGGAGTCTCTCTTGAGAAAGTGCATACAAAAGAGAACTGCGCAGACATGTTCACAAAACCAGTACTGTTAGAGAAGCTACGATGGTTCTTAGCTTCTCTTGGCTTGCAGGAAAGGTGATGAATAAAATAAGGAGAAAGAAGGAGCAAGGTATCAGGTTAATTATTTTCAAGGTGGAGATTGTTAAAACGGTGACAACAAATTCCCGGGATTAGGATTTTAGATCCTATAATTCAGCATTGGTTGTAACCAAATTAGACTAAGTTAGAATTTGGTTATGAGAAGTTTCTAATGTACATTGATATAATTTCATGTGTGCCCGTAGAGGCTGTGTAGAGTGAGAGCAGTGAGTGAGTTGCTACTTGGTGGACGTAGCCCAACATTTGGGTGAACCACGTGAAATCTCTATGTTTCTTATCTGCATGTTTTTTTATTCTCTTATGTGAATTGTTTTTTCAGAATTTGCAATTAAAACAATAACGAATTGAGTTATGTTTTATTCTCTATTCTAGAAATATACTGGATTATTTAAAAACTCCGCATGTCCATGGACTTAAAAACTTAGAACGAATCATCATAAATGAAAGGTCAAAGGCCTATGTAATAAAGTTTTGGAAAAACTTAACTCTTATGGAAAAACTTAACTCTTATGTATAGGTATGAATGATATGGAATAGATAATTATATTTGTTTATTTATATGTACATTTATATGGTTATGATTTATATTATATTGCATAAATTGTGAATTAATCTAGGGATGCCTAGTTAATTTAAGTATTAGGTTTAAGTGAGTAGTCAAGTTGATTAATCGTTGACTATAGAAAATCTACATCTTGCGATTTGGCTTCGTAAAATAAGAGTGCAGTGTTACACAACCTAGAGAGAAGTAGTAGATACTCTTAAATTAGAAAGTTGATTACCTACATTGGATGCGCGGATAGCAAGGACACGTTGTGAGAATCAACAAATGAGTGTTAATTGACATTCTTATATATATATATATATATATATATATAGCATAAACAATTATATTATGCTACTTTTGCTACAATATTCAAGAGATGTTACATGTCAGCATCGTGTCGATATTCCAAGATAGATCAAACAGACTTGATCTTGTGGGAATAGGCCCAGATGTAATCTTTGACGGACTAAATATTCGAGTTTTTGCTAGATCTCCTATGTGTGAATTGCATCGGGCCTTGAAACTCTCATGAGTAGGTGAGTAGCCCTAATAAGCATCGAGTTGACTCTATCTCCAGAGGAATTGGGCTACAGACCATGAGAAATAGGGAACATCTACATCTAGAGTAGATGTGCCCCAACATAGTCTCCGACGGATTGAAGACTCAAGGTGCTTGAGGTGAAATTTCATTTGTCCTATAGCATCGAGTTGAATGCATTCACAGAGTGATCCTATGAGAGGATCGCCACGAGGTGTTTGTGGCTCCGATGAGGTCATGATTCTTTTCATGGGATAGGAATGACCTGAGGTACTAGACACACGGTGGTGGAGATGGATCATCAATATAGATAAATGAGGCTCATGGATATTGAGATATTGTCTATGACAGAATAATACCAAGAACAAGTACAATAATATGATTTGATGATTGCTACTAGATGTTGTTGATAGTAATGATGATACTTATGATGATGTTACCTTTATAATGGTCTACAAGACTATGTGAGTCTTTCCCATGCCATGTGAAGATGTTTGGATGTGTTTGAGACCATTAATACCTGCCTAGCTAAGAGGGAGTGTTGATATTATAGTAGTTGCGGGAGGTATTAACCTCCATGTGTAACCTTTGACTAGAATAGAATTTTACGGAAGGAAGAGAAACCCTAAATAGATGTGTGAAAACCCTAGAATACATGTTGGCTCAACATATATATAATATTAAGGTATTATCCTCTAGGAAAACAAGTCAACTTCACAGGAAAAAGATAAACATAAAATATAAATACCAGAAATTCAAGTCATCCCAACCATAAAAGTTGTTGGATAGATTAATATAAATAGAGGACGTCTTAGATCATTTTTTCACTCACTCACTCTAACTCGGGAAACCAGAAATAGTGTGCAAGTTTGGAGGAGGAGAAGCAATAGTTGCAGTTGTACGGTTTTTCTCTTGTTTAGTCTTTCGAGTACATTCTCTAGTGCGCTACCCTTAGAGAAGGTGCGCTCTCTTGGTCATCTATTGGTTCTGGTGTGGCTTCCTAGAATCATTATTTCTATCAAAGGTTAAGGTGCTTGGGGGTGACTTTTGTGCCTATGTATGGGTGACAATGGTGTAGCATTATCTATGGTGAAATGATCACATCTACATTATTCTAACACATAAGGTGTAAGTATTTAATGGTTGGAATTTTAGTCATGATCAACATGAAGAAAGAGTTTTATGTAAATTGCACATACGAGATGAATATGAAAAATATCAAACTGTGCTTAATTAAGAAATTTGATAACAACCAAAAAAAGTGGAGTTGCTAGAAAGATTTGATATAGTTATGATAGTTAACATTGTGTATTTGTATGAGTGCACGAAACAAACTGTGCATAATTAAGAAGAAGTTTGATGACAAGAAAAGCATGTGGAATTACTAGAAATATTTGATAGAGTTATGATAGTTAACATTGTGTATTTGTATGACTACACAGAAGTTGAGATTGCAGTAGAAAAAGATGGAATTCATTGAGGAAGAAAGTGGAAAGAAATATTGATAAGCAAAAAAGGAAAGGAATAATTTAGATGATATATAGAAGGTGTTGAAGAAACAAAGTGTATAATATAAGTGGTCTTTGGGTAAGTGGAAGAATGGATAAGATACAAAGCATACTTGAATTTTGAGTAGGAATATCAAAATCTTTGTAAGGGAAATATTAATGTTGCAGAAGAGATAGAGGGTAAGAAAAAATGTAAGAATGAAGAATGTTTTATTTTTTAGGGGAAGTTGAAGTAGAATCATCCATGATTTTTCTAAGTATTGGTTTTCACTAGAGGAATGCAACATGAGAAAATGTAATGAATGCAATTGGAATGAAGGCAAGTGCCACAAAGGAAAGAGTGTGACAAGAGGAGCATGACAAGAGGATCATGATAGTTGAAAGTGTGATAGAAGTAAAAGTGTGACAATGATAAGAGAAAATCATGTCTTCAATTATATCCACTAATAAGAAAAGTGAGAAGTGTTATCACTCCAGGAAACTCTCCTAGGCTGTAAGTCGGAGATGTCTGGTAACTCACTCTTTTTGGGAACTATTTTCTTAATAATGGATGTGTTTTTTGGATCAAGATGAATATCTAGGGACTGGACTGTGTCTTTATGACTGTCTAGAAATATCAAATATCACAAGGCCTTCTAGGAATGCAATCAGACAAGGGTTGATTAAATAGAAGAGAAGATAGTTATTGAACCAGATTATACTCATATAAAACAAGCACAATGGGTCTAAGAACTAAGGCAATAACTTATGATTTTTAACTTAATCGATCAGTTAGTGAGATGACAGTCACATGTAGATTGAATAAGCACCAATAAAGAAATCATTCACTCATAAGATATCAGAGAACAGAAAAGAAAAAGTTTGACAACACAAATGAAGGAAGCTTGCAATGTTTCATATATTAAGAATAAGTCTCCTTTACAGTAGCAACATATAGAACCCAACATAGAACCCCTGGTTCATATTCTATCCTAATATTTATTGCTTTACTAAGTAGTTCTGAGATCCTAAAAGCATGGATCAAATAAGCTAAAAATAGTAAATCAAAATCTGATTGCAAAAGATGTGGGATGATCCCCAAAAATGAGGTCAATCCCAGATTTCATGGCGTTCCTCTCTTGTTGAATGCTGATGTAGTGTAGGATAGCCTCCCAAGTCTAAATGATGACTCTTCAAGAGAGACAATTTCGAATCTGTTGAGGTGGCAAAATGTCCTAATTTTCTGTCTTGGTCAAAGATGCCAAAAACCTTTGAAATACCTCCTCTTTTCATAATCTATCAAAAATAACTGTTGGATTTACTTTGATAATTCATCAAAGGTTCATTAGAAGAAGTTTCAAACCTTTCCAGCTCAAAAAACTTCGATCTGTGTAAAAAATCGATCATTCTGGACATGACAGGCTTTCGGTGGTTAACTTGGAAAACTCCTAAGCAAATTATCTACTGAAAGTCCATTTTTCGGTGGTTAATGAACAGTCGTCCTGTTCGCCTAAACCACCGAAAAGGAAGGTTTTCCAGAAATAAACTACCTTGGGAAAAATCAAATTTCTCAGTCATGGAGAGTCTGTTTTGCATGCTTAAATAGTCGATTGACATCTACAAATCCTGAGCTTTCCAATGGTGCTTTCAAATATGCATTTGGATCCTGAGAAGCTAGTCAAATATTCCATACAATATTAGGCATCATTTTTTCAAAAATGCCAGTGCAATTTTTATCGCTAACATCTGGCTCCAACTGGGATGGAGACCTCCCTGCAAGGTTTCCAAGAACCTGGCAGACCATGTGCCTTTAGTTTTTGGCATGGAGTCATTTAGCCTTTACAATTTATCATCTGGATATTTCCTACTCAATATCATCGAGTGCCATGCCTCAGTTACTCTTGTCTCACCTTTCGTCTGTGTGGTAAGTTGGTGATGTAGAGTTTAGCCTTCTAAGGATCTTTATCTTGATATCCTGAAGATGAAATTCGAGTTGGGTGATGTGTCTTCTGATCCTTGATATGTTGCCTTTTTTTTTTTTTTTTAAATGACCAAATATAGTCAAAAAAATTCTTTTTGACTTTCTTCTTCAAGAATAGTGTTTAGACTTGATTTGATAATTCATAATCATCCTATTCCAGAAGATTTCACATAATTCTAACTTGAATATCTTGAATCTGGGCAAAATCTTGAATATTCTGGTTAAAACAGCTTTCTGTGGTTAACAGTATTTGGATTTAAGCACCTTATCCACCGAAAGCACTTCTTTTCGGTGGTTAATGAGCACTGGAGGGCTCGCCTAAACCACCGAAAACAATAGGTGATGATTGGAAAGAGATTCTTCTCAAGACAAAAACCATGGTTCATGTACCTCTCTAATATGAGACTATGTTTAATGTTTAAGACATATAAAAGGTTTTTTTTATTTTGAGATGTGAGGTTTTTGGGTGGGGTGGTATTCATTTTAATTCATTTTACATGTGGTGGGAAATTTTTAAAATATTTCCCAATGAAAATATATTTTGTCGCCCAAAGAGGATTATAGTTTGCATGTGCCTTTGCAACTCTTAATTGGACATTTCTCATTTATATTACGTTGATATTTACAATTTTTAACATTATATTTTAGGTTCTCAGTGGTGATATAAATCTATGGTAGTTAGGAACCTATAATGAAATAAAGTATCTATATCTAAACATAGTTTATGATGATGCACTCCTACAATTTTTTCTTAGGGTCCATGCTAAGAATATTTTTTAAATGTTTTACAATATTTACATCAGTCATTACAACTCAGCCGATATGACTTGACATTTATCAAAACAACCATGTCATTACATTATATATATACATAATATGATTGAAAACATATTCCAAAGGTTAAAAATATAAGTATTAAAAGATAAATATTGACTTAGTAGTGAATTTCCATGAACATAGTTGATAATGCAGAGGCATTTTCAAAGTAGTAGATTAGGCATGTGTACAAGTATAAGTTATATCGTAGGGAAAAGGAATGATTTATAAGAAGAGTGTCGATTCATATAGAAGGAGTAAGTATTTCATGGTTGGATTTTTAGTCATGATGAATATGAAGAAAGAGTTTTATGCCAATGGCACATACAAGATGAATATGAAAAATATTAAACTGTGTGTAATTAAGAAGAAGTTTGATGATAAGGAAACAAGATGAAGTTGTTGGAAATATTTGATATAATTATGATAGTTAACACTATATAATTGTATCAGTGCATAGAATTTGAGATTGTGGTAGAAAAGGATGCAAGTTATTGAGAAAAAAAGTGGAAAGAAATATTGATAAACAAAAATGGAAAGGAATAATTTAGATGATATATTGAAGCAGTTGGATAAGAAGGTGATGAAGACACAAAGTGTTTAATATCAATGGTGTTTGGGTAAGTGGATGAATGGATAAGATACAAATAATAATTGAATTTTGAGTAGGAATATTAGAATATTTGTAAGGGAAAGATTAATGTTGTAGAAGAGATAGAGGGTGACGGACAAATGTAAGGATGCACAATGTTTTATTTTTAAGGGAAATTTGATGTAGAAGAATCCATGATTTTTTTAATTATTGGTTTGCACTAAGGGAATATGAAATGAGTAACTGTAATGAATGTGATTCGAATGAAGGAAAGTGCCACAAAGTAAAGAGAATGACATGAGGAGCATGACAGTTGAAAGTGTGATAGAAGTAACAATGTGACCATGATAAGAGAAAATCATGGCTTCAAGTATATCTACTAATGAGAAAAGTGACAAGGAAACAAAATATCACCAAAGATGTGTGACTTCATAAAAGTGTGTGAGAGGTGGAACATGGTGGAAAGCACACATGTTGAGCATGACACAAGACAAAGGGAGAATGAAATGTCACAAAAGATGGTGAAGCACCAAGCATGGATTTGAGGGACCTTAATGAAGGCATAATGGATGGAATGGAATCTACAAAGTAATAGAGAGAGTTGGAGCATTAGAGGAAAGGTGGACAATTAAGGAACAAATGAATAAATATGAGGCCATCCATTTATATTACTCATGGAAACAATAGTCAATCAAATCATATTATTGTATTAAAGTTAATAATATCCAGAATTTGTTCTGGGATCCTAATAAGAACATGAAAAAGAAATCTATAATGTGTAAATGTATATTAATTTATAAATAATGAGAAAGATTGAACATATCTCTATACTTATAGTATGAATAATATTGCTATAATAATATATGTGTAAATGACTAACCTGAGATTGCACATGCTACACATATATGATTATAAGAATGGGGATAATAGAGGAAATTGGGTCTAAACTATATTCCATGTCCTTATAATTTTTCCAAGATAGATAAATCTAATATCTTGCATAATAATAAACACAACAATTTTTTTATTAAAAATTAAAATAATATTACAAATAATAAATTGGGTTGTATTAGCTGTGGGTTAGTGATTGGACATGGAATGATATGTAAATAAATTGGACATGCAGTGATAAGTACAAAATTTAAAAACAAGAATTCAAAGTACCCTTTTATTGGTTATGCTTTATGTAAATTCGATTGAACTCATTGTATCAACTGAGGTATAATTCTCACCACATTTCCTATTGGTTTAGGAAAAAAACACATGTGCAAAGCAACATATTCCAATAGTCATGATATGTTCTAAACATAAAGTGATATGATGGTTCATATTCTCCTTGAGGCTAATGGATATATTGATCCATGACTTAACACATGATTAGTCCATGATCTATATTTAAAGAGCATAGTGGTTCATTTTCTAAAGCTCAATTGTGACAAAATATTATGTACACATTTTTCTTTTGCATTAATATATTGCCTCAAGTGGCCATGTTGATAGGGGTCTTGTTATATTGTTGGAAAATGTTTAACAGGGAGCATATGCTTGTCATTGATGGCGAGTACAGCAGTGATGATGGCTAGAGTACAGCAGCGATGATCAACAGGAAAATAGAAGATAAGTCCAGGAAGATCGAATGATCGAAGGCAACGCAACATTGATAAAATGATTGAAGTCCCGTAAAGTTTGTGAAGAATTTATGATCGTTGGATCCCATCCAAAATTCTCGACAGAATGAGGGCCGTCAGATCTGAATATAGACAAGAAGAGCACGCTGAAGAGGAGGATAGATCTCAGGCATTAGATCTGAGCGCAGGGTCCGACCACCGTTGGATCGAGGAGAACTTGCACGATTTTTAAAGTGCAAGGAGTAGAGGGCTCACAAAATCCTGAAAGCAGGAGGACCGCCCATCTCAGGGGGCTATGTGGATCGTTGATCCGACTCCCTATCAGATTTTTGGGGATCGAGAGTTGGAGATGACAAGTAATATCATCCACATAAATCCCGATTTCACAATATGCATAATCGCAACATAATCTGAGCCATCAAATCAAGACCACATCTGGACCATCGATTTGACTCACGTCAACAAACCACGTCAGCTAGGAACACGTGGCACAACTAGGTAATGACAAGTGTCAGACTGATTCAACATTCCAAGCACATGTAAGTCACGAATCAGGGTGACACGTGGCAGTTATTTAACACATGTGATGTCAACAGACTTACTCCATATCGGAGTTTCGTGAATCACGACATAGAGAGACAAGAAAACATTCACCACAGGAATGTCGAAATCGCGATATGCAAAATCACGAAATGATATGAACCCTCAGATCAAGTGTTGATCAGGACCGTTGATCCCACACCATTTCGGGGTATCGGGGATCACGACTTGGAGGGTCGAGATGCCTCATCTCCAGACTCACGAAATGAAAAATCATGAAAGTGACTTATGCATAAGGCTGTGGTCACAACCCATGGTCACGAGAAGGGAAGGAGTCAATCCAGATAAGCTCCATTTCGGGGTTTCGGAGATCGCGACTTGGAAATTCAAGATGCCTCATCTCCAGATCCACGAAACGCGAATTCGCAAAAAGCGCTTTTTGCATAGGCACTTGGTTATGACCATAGCCATATTGGGGAAGGAGCTAGTGCAGAAAAGTTCTTTATCGGAACTTCGGAGATCGCGAAATGAAGTCTCGAGACACTCAGAACAGAATTGTTGAATGTCGAAATGCCGAAATGAATGCAAGATTCCATGGAATCAATCCAACGGTGCAGGTGAACTTGAACAAGATCAGAGGGCTACTGTTGCACAACATAGTGAAACTGCTAGAAACCATTGATGGTTTCTACCAGAGGATGCGAAGAGACTTCGGTGTGATTTCCAGAGGGGCTGAAGAGTCACATGGAATCTGCCAGTGGAATGAAGACGATTCGTGGAGGAAATTGACAGCTGGATAAGGGTTTGAGCTCGTAACTAAAATAGAAAGGATGAGCTCGACTGTAACAGAGAGGACGAAGAGTCTCAACTACCAGAGAAAAAAAGGAATCTTGACTTAACACCTAGTGATGATAGACACAAGGGTTGAACCACCATAGAAGCTGAAGAGTTACCATGATGATCAGGCAGAGCACTCGAGAGGTGGAGGATATTGGCGCGAAGTCAGCATGCAGAGGCATTGCGAACATTGCATGCACAAGGTGCACAGAAGCTATAAATACACGGTACAGAGAAGAGATGGGGTTATTGTTGCTATTGGAGTTTGTTGTGGTTGTTGTTGTTGAAGGTGATTCATGTGTGAAGAAGGAGGAGAGTGCAACATCTGAATTGAATAGAAAAGGATCTGTGCAGTGAATGGACATGGTGCATAGAGCATAAAAAGTAGAAGAACAGATAGCGCAATTCATGTGTGGAGGAAGGTAGTGAGGCAGACAGAGCAACAAAATGCAACAGAAAAGTGATGAGTTTGGTAAGCCATTGTTGAACATTATATCACTATAATAAGTTTCAGTAGCAAAGATTTATATTTTAGGGAGGTTGGGAGGTTCTAGGGAGGACTGTTGTCCTCAGAGGTTTAAGTGGGTGCTTGAACACAGGGAGTTGCAGCTTCCATCTGGTTGCAACCAGAGAAACAAGGGTGGTAGGGTGGTGCAAGGGAGAACTCTTGTTCTCTGTTATACAGGTTGGTGCCTGTATGATTGGAAGTTGGTGCTTCCATCCAGTTAGTGCTGGAAACACTCAGGGAGTTGGTGCTTCCTTCTAGTTGGTGCTAGAGAAACCATGGATTTGGTGTTTCCTTCTAGTTGGTGCTAGAGAAACCAGGGAGTTGGTGCTTCCTTCTAGTGGGTGCTAGAGAAAACAGAGAGTTGGTGCTCTCAGTAAGTAGCAGCTTGCAAAACAGAGTTTGTAGCCTCATTATGAGTTGGTGCTCATATGTATGATAAGGTAAAGAATGTAACTATTACTTATCATATAAAGAAAAAGAGGTTTTTACCCTTTATGGGTTTCCTCAGGATATATCTGTCTCTGTGTATCACATGTGTGTGACTGATGTTGAATATGCTATTGCTTACTTCCCTGTACTATTGTGATTGTCCTTCAGTGTTTCTGCAAAGAGTTTAAAAGAAGCATAATTGTTTAAGAACAGTGACAACTAATTCACCCGCCCCCTCTTAGTTGTCCAACAATTGGTATCAGAGCTGGCCCCGTTTTTATCTAAGGGTAGAACCTAGAGCTCAAACATGTCAAGCCATGAAGGAAATTCAACCAATGAGGCCCCTCTATTCAATGGAACAAACTTTGCCTTCTGGAAAGTTAGAATGAGAACCTACATATTGGCTTTAGGTGCAGATGTCTGGGATGTGGTAGATACTGGTAATGTAAAGCCAGATGTGCTAGCTAATAAGGATGAGAAACTAGAATTTAGCTTCAACGCTAAGGCTATGAATGCTATCTTGAGTGGGCTTGCAGAAGCAGAATTCGTAAAAGTTATGCACCTAGAAACTTCCAAAGAAATGTGGGACAAACTCATCAACAGTTATGAGGGTAATGAGAAGGTAAAGGATGCAAAGCTTCAAACCTACAGAATACAGTTTGAACAGCTGAAGATGAAGGAAGATGAAACTATTGGAAAATACTTTCTGAGAA
>JZKD02S0793250.1:716149-731233 GCA_000966675.3 Picea glauca
TTTCAAATGGAAGATTCTAAACCTGTGGGTACACCTATGGTAACTGGATGTAAACTAAGCAAGTATGATGATTCACCTGATGTTGATCAAAGCTCATATCAATCAATGATAGGAATCTTGTTGTACATCATAGCATCTCGCCCAGACATAATGCATGTTGTAGGAGTGGTAGGAAGATATCAGGCTGCACCTAAACAGAGTCATTTGCAAGCTGTCAAAAGGATATTCAGGTATTTGAAAGAGATAATGACTTATGGTCTGTGGTATCCCAGAAATCAAAGTCTTCAGTTGATTGCTTGTTCAGATGCAGATTGGGCAAACTGTGTTGATGAGAGAAAAAACACCAGTGGAGGAGCATTCTTCTTGGGTGACTCCTTAGTAGCATGGCTTAGTAAAAAGCAAGGTTCCATTTCTTTATCAACCACAGAGGCAAAGTACATTGCTGCTGCTACCTATTGCACTCAGGTATTATGGATGATTCAGACACTTGCAGACTTAGAGGTCAAATACACTGCACCGATCCCAATTCATTGTGATAACACTAGTGCCATCAGTGTGTCTAAAAATCTTGTCTTCCACTCCAAGACAAAACATATTCCCATAAAAAATCATTTTCTGGGAGAGTAAGTCACCAATCAGATTGTTCAATTCCATTACATTCCCACTACAAAACAAATTGCAGACATCTTTACTAAGCCCCTAGCCAAGACACTGTTTGAATATCTCAAACAGAAGCTGGGTGTCATTTCGTTTCACACCTAAAAGAGTCCATCTTGTTAGGGGGAGATTTGTATTGTTTGAATATCTAATGCCTCCTAAAATTACTGCAATAGCTCAGGGGGAGCATGCCTCTTCTTTGACATTGATGTCAAAGGGGGAGAAAAGAAAGTGGGTGCCTTAGTTGCCATCAATGCCAAAGGGGGAGATTGTTGGAAAATGCTTAATAGGCAGCATATGCTTGTCATTGATGGCAAGTATAGTAGTGATGATGGCTAGAGTACAACAACGATGATCAAAAGGAAAATAGAAGATAAGTCCAAGAAGATCGAATGATCGAAGGAAACACAACATTGATAAAATGATTGAAGTCCCGTAAAGTTTGTGAAGCATTTCTGATCGTTGGATCCCATCCAAAATTCTCGACAGAATGAGGGTCGTCAGATCTAAATATAGACAACAAGAGCACGCTGAAGAGGAGGATAGATCTCACGCGTTATATCTGAGCGTGGGGTCCGACCACCGTTGGATCGAGGAGAACCTGTACGATTTTTAAAGTGCAAGGAGTAGAGGGCTCACAAAATCCCAAAAGCAGGAGGACCATCCATCTCAGGGGGTTATGTGGATCGTTGATCCAAATCCCTGTCGGAGTTTTGGGGATCAAGATTTGTAGATTACAAGTAATATCATCCACAAAAATCCCGATTTCACGATATGCAAAATCACGACGTAATCTGAGCCGTCAAATCAAGACCACATCTGGACCGTCGATCCGACTCACGTCAGAAAACCACGTCAGCTAGGAACACGTGGCACAACCAGGTAATGACAAGTGTCAGACTGATTCAACATTCCAAGCACATGTAAGTCACGAATCAGGGTGACACGTGGCAGTTATTTAACACATGTGACGTCAGCAGACTTACTCCATATCGGAGTTTAGTGAATTGCGACATAGAGAGACAAGAAAACATTTACCATAGGAATGTCGAAATCGCAATATGCGAAATCGCGAAATGATCTGAACCGTCAGATCAAGTGTTGATCAGGACCGTTGATCCCACACCATTTCAAGGTATCAGGGATTGCGACTTGGAGGGTCGAGATGCCTCATCTCCAGACTCACGAAATGTGAAATCACAAAAGCGCCTTATGCATAAGGCTATGGTCACAGCCCATGGTCACGAGAAGGGAAGGAGTCAGTCCAAATAAGATCCATTTCGGGGTTTCAGAGATCGCGACTTGGAAAGTCGAGATGCCTCATCTCCAAATCCACGAAATGCGAATTCATGAAAAGCGTGTTTTTCATAGGCGCTTGGTTATGACCATAGCCATATTGGGGAAGGATCTAGTGCAGAAAAGTTCTGTATCGGAACTTCGGAGATCACGAAATGAAGTGTCGAGACACTCAGCACAGAATTGTCGAATGTCGAAATGCCGAAATGAATGCAAGATTCCATGGAATCAATCCAACGGTGCAAGTGAATTTGAACAAGATCGGAGGGATACTATTGCACAATACAGTGAAACTGCTAGAAACCATTGATGGTTTCTACCAAAGGATGCAAAGAGACTTTGGTGTGATTTCCAGAGGAGCTGAAGAGTCACATGGAATCTGCCAGTGGAATGAAGATGATTCGTGGAGGAAATTGATAGTTGGATAAGGGTTTGAGCTCGTAACTAAAACAGGAAGGATGAGCTCGACTGTAACAGAGAAGACGTAGAGTCTCAACTACCAGAGAGAAAAAGGAATCTCGGCCTAACACCTAGTGATGATAGACACAGGGGTTGAACCGCTAGAGAAGCTGAAGAGTTACCATGATGATCAGGCAGAGAACTTGAGAGGTGAAGGATATTGGCGCGGAGTCATCATGCAGAGGCATTGCGAACATTGCATGCACAAGGTGCACAGAAGCTATAAATACACGGTACAGAGAAGAGATGGGGTTGTTGTTGCTGTTGGAGTTTGTTGTGGTTGTTGTTGTTGAAGGTGATTCATGTGTGAAGAAGGAGGAGAGTGCAGCAGCTGAATTGAACAGAAGAGGATCTGTGTAGTGAATGGACATGGTGCATAGAGCATAAAAATCAGAAGAACAGATAACGCAAGTCATGTGTGCAGGAAGGCAGTGAGGCAGACAGAGAAACGAAATGCAGCAGAACAGTGATGAGTATGGTAAGCCATTGTTGAACATTATATCACTGTAATAAGTTTCAGTAGCAAAGATTTATATTTCACGGAGGTTGGGAGGTGCTAGGGAGGATTGTTGTCCTCAGAGGTTCAAGTGGGTTCTTTGAACACAGGGAGTTGTAGCTTCCATCTGGTTGCAGCCAGAGAAACAACAGTGGCAGGGTGGTGTAAGGGAGAAATCTTGTTCTCTGTTATACAGGTTGGTGCCTATATGATTGGAAGTTGGTGCTTCCATCCAGTTGGTGCTGGAAACACTCAAGGATTTGGTGTTTCCTTCTCGTTGGTGCTAGAGAAACCAGGGAGTTGGTGCTAGAGAAACCAGGGAGTTGATGCTTCCTTCTAGTGGGTGCTAGAAAAAACAGAGAGTTGGTGCTCTCAGCAAGTAGCAGCTTGCAAAATAGAGGTTGTAGCCTCATTATGAGTTGGTGCTCATATGTATAATAATGTAAAGAATGTAACTATTACTTATCATATAAAGAAAAAGAGGTTTTTACCCTTTATGGGTTTCCTCAGGAAATATCTATCTCTGTGTATCACATGTGTGTGACTGATGCTGAATATGTTATTGCTTACTTCCCTGCACTATTGTGATTGTCCTTCAATGTTTCTGCAAGGAGTTTAAAAGAAGCATAATTGTTTAAGCACAGTAACAACTGATTCACCCCCCTCCCCCCCCTCTCAGTTGTCCAACATATATTTCCCTCTTTGAGGGTTTTAACCATGTGAAAGCACTAGTGTACCTATCGTTGAACTGGTTGTGTGAATGGTTTTTTAAGTTGTTTGTTCTTTTTAGAAATTCCATGTTTTCTTGAACACTCACATCCACAAATTCTTCATTAAACTACCAAATACAACATTAGACTATCCACTAAAATCACCTACTCATTACAACCTCATATGACTCTCAAACTCATGGTTCCTTATTAGAGGATCATTTGATTTAGCATGGAGAAGAGATGATGATTGGAAAGAGAATCTTCTCAAGAAAAAAAATGGTTCATATACCTCTCTAATATGAGACTATGTGTAATGTTTAAGACATATAAAAGTTTTGTTTTATTTTTCATGTGAGGGTTTTGGGTGGGGTGGTATTCATTTTACATGTGATGGGAAATTTTTAAAAGGTTTTCCAATGAAAACCTCTTTTGTCGCCCATGGAGGATTCTAGATTGCATGTGCCTTTTCAACCCTTAATTGGACATTTCTCATTTACTTTATATTGATATTTACAATTTTTAACATGATATTTTGGGTTCTCAATGTTGATATAATCCTATGGTAGTTAGGAACCTATAATGCAATACAGTATCTATCTCTAAACATAGTTTATGATGATGCACACCTACGATTTTTTCTCAAGGTCCATGCTAGGAATATGTTTAAAATGTTTTACAATATTTACATCAGTCATTACAACTCAGTTGATGTGACTTGACATCTATCAAAAAAAACCATGTCATTACATTATATATACATAATATGATTGAAAACATATTCCAACGGTAAAAAATATAAGTATTAAAAGAGAAATCTAGACTTAGTAGTGAATTTATGTAAATACAATTCATAATGCAAAGGCATCTACAAAGTAGTGGACTAGGCATATGTGTAAGTATAAGGTAGATTGTAGGGTAAAGGCATGTTGTATAAGAAGAGTGTCGATGCACATAGAAGGTGTAAGTATTTCATGGTTGGATTTTTAGTCATGATGAATATGAAGAAAGAGTTGTATGCCAATGGCACATACAAGATGAATATGAAAAATATTTAAATGTGTAATTAAAAAGAAGTTTGATATATATATGATATATCATATTACAAGCAAACAAGGTGGGCACATACAAGATGTATATGAAAAATATTAAAATGTGTAATTAAGAAAAAGTTTGATATATATGATATATGATATAGCATATATCATATTACAAGTAAACAAGGTCAACTTGCTAGAAAAATTTGATATTGTTATGATAGGTAACACTGTATTTGTATGAGTGTACAAAAGTTGAGATTGTGGTAAAAAAGGATGGAAGTCATTGAGGAAGAAAGTGGAAGGAAATATTGATAAACAAAAATGGAAAGGAATAATTTATATGATATATAGAAGGTGTTGAATAATAAGGCAATGAAGACACAAAGTGTTTAATATCAGTGATGTTTGGGTAAGTGGATGAATAGATAAGATACAAAGAATACTTGAATTTTGAGTAGGAATATCAGAATCTTTGTAAGGGAAATATTAATGTTGTAGAAGGGATAGAGAGTGAAGGACAAATGTAAGGATGTACAATGTTTTATTTGTAAGGATAATTTGATGTAGAAGCACATCCATGATTTTTCTAAGTATTGGTTTGCACTAGGGGAATATGACATGAGAAAATGTAATGAATGTGTTTGGAATGAAGGAAAGTGCCACAAAAGAAAGAGCATGACATGAAGAACATGATAGTTGAAAGTGTGATAGAAGTAACAACGTGACCATGATAATAGAAAACCACGACTTCAAGTATATCCACTAATGAGAAAAGTGACAAGGAAACAAAATATCACCAAAGATGTGTGACTTCTTAGAAGTGTGCAAGAGTTAGAACATGGTGGAACATGGTGGAAAGCACACATGTTGAGTGTGATACGAAACAAAGGGAAAATGAAACATCACAAAATACAGGGAAGCACCAAGCATGGATTTGAGGGAACTTAATGAAGGCATAAGGGCGGGAATGAAATCTACAAAGTAATAGAGAAAGTTGGAGCATTAGAGGAAAGGTGGACAATTAAGGAACAAATTAATAAATAAGAGGGCATCCATTTAGATTAGTCATGAAGACAATAGTCAATCAGATCATATTATTGTATTAGAGTTAGTAATATCAAGAGTTTATCCATCCTAATAAAAATGTGAAAATAGCAAACTATAATGTGTAAATGTATATTAATTTCTAAATAATGAAAAAGACTGGACACCTCTATATACTTATAGTATGAATAATATTGTTATATAATAATGTATGTGTAAATGACTAACTTGAGATTGCACATGAGATTGCACATGATACACATATATACATATATGTGTTAGCCAATGGATTACCTTTACCAATCACTAAGTCTAAATTGTCACCTATATTTGTATTATTCATTTAGGATATTAGTAATATATCCTCAAGTGATGACTAATGATTTAGTTAATATTGCCTAGCGTAGTCATCATGCATGAATTTAGGATCTAGAGAAAATCTCTCTATGAGGTGGCATCACCCATTGTACTATAAATATGTACCATTGGTGTGAATACATCGAGTGTTGGCTTGTGAGCCTTTTCCCCCATCTTGTTGTTCCTGTCTATATTTTATCAATTGGTATCAGAGATTCTTTGTTCTTAAGGGCCTGTTAGTCTTGAGTTCCATGGTATTTTTCAATGGGAGGTGAGGTGTAGCAACATCATGTAGCAAAATAAGTGCAAATTGGCACACAAGCTACATCATCTAGAAAATAGAGGAAATCAAATATGATCTACATTCATTTATTTGGCTAAGAATTCGATCTGAGATGCAGTGGGACCATGGAGAAAAAGAAGGAAAGAGAAAATAGCCTAGCTGGATACAACAACAAATTGCAGATCTGTAATCACATGCGCAATGGAAATAAAGAGGTCATAGTTTTTTTTTTCAGCATCTAGTTTAATATGGTATTGTAGATATTTCTCTCATTATTCTCGAATTCTTGATTGTATATGGCATTAGATCACTCTCAAAATTTGTAGATCTGGTGCTTGGTGTGATGTGGTAGCATGATTTATTTGATGGTGTGTTTGGTAGCGTGTTCTCACCATCTACTCACACATCTTTTCACGGATCTGCGTTGTATCTGTTGATTAAAGAAAACTTCATCATTTTCTATGGACTACCATTTTGCACCTTTCAAATTACCCTGGTCTGATCTACATTCTTGAAGAAGCCGTAAAATGAAAAGAGCAGAATCTTCCCTCATCAAGGTTGGATTGTTCATTGCTCGTGATGCCAGAAAGAAAGAGGATATAATTTGAATTAGTTTGGATCGAATATGCATACCCACGACTCTTCATCGATCAAACCCACAAACCAGCATGGATCGAACTGGAACGACAACTCTGTTGCACCATAGCAGGAAATTACTCCTAAAATGTCAATCCTGGAATCGATCCATCCACTGTATTTTTGGTGAATATTTGGTTAATAGTTATGTAGATCTGAATAATTTGGCAGTGAATTATATTGTTTAAATGTTGTGAAAAGAGGTCACATCAGTTTGTAGGAAAATCAAATCAGTTTGCAATCGAATTTACCAAACCAAGAGTATATTGGAGCATGAGAGTTGCACCAGACCAAACCATTGATCGAAAAACCACAGTCAACTTCTGAAGTGTAGGGTTTCGAGACTTCACTCGATCTGTCTCATTCTTATTGGTGTCCAAGTGCTAGTGTAATACTGCCAAATCTGTGAGCTTTTCCAGAAAAACGTTTTGCCTCCAGTTAGACTGATGGCATCAATCCATCCCATTCGCTCCTTTTCCGTGTGACTTCTAAGACAAACAGTGGAAACAAATAGAATCTTGCACTCAGAAAACCCTCATTTGATTGTGTAGCAGAGGGCGTATTAGAACAGCAGAGGTGCATTGAAAGACTGATGCACTCTCACCGACTACAAAAGAAAGATCAACGATCTCCCATGCAAACAAACTCACTGCTAAAATCATCGCATGGCTCCTCCTTTCTGCAATAAATGGCGGCGACCTCAATCAAACCAAGTAAAATCGCCTCACGCCCACACATAGCAATATATCTCCAGGTGCCTTCTCCAATGATTGGCATGGGTGTTTATGGTGGTTTGGCACAACGTTTTGCCATAAGATTGGAGATCCCAAGGAACTACGAGATCCCAAGTTCGAATCCAGTGGCTGATGCATGGAATAAAATGTATTTTGAAGTTTCTCATTAATCCTTGGGTTTATTATTTCAATGTAAGGGTGAAAAATGTAAGTGATTTTTTTTTTCTCATCTTTAAAAAAATAAAAAATAGAGTAAAAATTAAATTTGGGGAGGTCGTAAGTCAAATTTGTTAATTGGCTTAGTGAATCTTAAATTTGTAAAAGGCATTAGAAGCTTGAAAGCTACATCCTTAAAGTTGTTGATTCCATCAGAGCAGGATATGGATATCATTGTATCCCTCTCATTGTATTTGGTTTCATAGGAGAGATACTCATATAAAATTGCTTCATTTTTTTTGTGATTGTGTCCAAGATCTGCCCGAAATTGAATAAGGGGATCTTAGGTACACTTTTTGTTGTGTGTGATGGATTATTATTAATGTTTCTCTTGTGTGTCTAGTTTTGGCACTTAAAACATAATTGTACAAAACAATCATACACACACTAAAGTACAAGACAACTTAATGAAATTCGATCACATGTGAGCATTGCCAGTGAAGCACATACATTCAAGCACGATCAAAGCTCTCAATTAATAAGAAACGAAGATATCAAATTGGAAATCACATCAACATTGGACACATCAAGCTCATAATCAAGGACTTAAAGCATCATCAAATTTGAAGATCAACTCAACTTTGAAATCGACATTTATTGTAAACTTGCAAATAGTATTTTTTGTAAGTAATCAAGATCAACTTAAATTATTTTGTAAGTGTYCAATCAAATCAAGTTGAATTTGTAATTGGGTGCATTCTCGATTGAGCCCGACACCCAAGAGTCTTTTGTTATTTTTGAGTCGAAATTGACAAGGTTGAGTACTTGAAACTCAAATCATTGTAATCACGTTTTTGGGTGCATTTTCGGTAGTATCTGACACCCTCAACTTCTTGGAAGAAAGCAAGAAATGTACAAGAGAGCGTGAAACAAAATCAAGCAAGTGTGAATTTCAAGCAAGTGATTCAAGTGAGCGAGTTGCAGATAAGCCTTCTTCTGTCGAGTCAAATTGCAATAAGGATCTACCAGCACAAGGAGACCTCCTTTAGTGTTTTGAAATGGCTCAAAGTCTCCAATTATTAGAGTTATTGAACACTCTAATAAACACCACTGAAGACAACACAATGATATTGAACAAAACAACTCTTCAATCAGTGATAACTTGTTTGCAAGTGACGCAAGATAAAGTCAGACTTCTTCAATCTCTATCCCAACTATTGAATGATGAAATCAAGGATCTCAAAAATCAACAGCCAATGAAGTGTTCTGAACTATTTTTTGTTCAACACAACCATCTCTATGATGATGAAGATGATGATTTTGATCAACAATCAGTGAAGGAGAAACTCAGTAAGACAACTCCAGATGCAAACAAAGATGAATCTATTCATGAACCTACTTTTCAAGAGTTTTTTTTTTACTTCAATGAAGAAAACCTTTCAATGTTGCAACAACATGCAGTAAATCCACTTCCACGGATTTCAAAACAATAGGTTCAGAATACTCTTTCCAAACCCATCATCAGACCTTGGGAAGAAATCATCTTCAACAAGAATAGAAAAGGACTTGGATATGACAAGGAAGTTACCTTTCATATTCTCAATTATTCCAGACCAATAAAGTTCCAAAGTGTTGGATTCCTTGAAGAAGATTCGCTTTCACCTGTTCAAGTTCAGCATCATAATGCGACATGCCAACATTGTAATACAGTTGGTCACATGAAGAATAAGTGTTTTGATCTCCATTCTTGCCAACATTGTGGCAAGCATAACCATTCTTCAGATAGATTTTCAACACTGAAGAAACCTGCAAGATTGAAGATTCACTATGAGTGGATTGATATTTGGCAGTGGTCATCAACAGCCAAGCGCTTATATAAGTCTTACTGAAGAATTCAATCTTGAGTAAAGATCAATCTTGCAACACATAACATTTGTGTACCTCACATAAGTTGTCCCCTTATAGCGTAGCTTTCGAGCATGGCCCTCACGGGATGAGATAACATGTGGTTTTTTCCGCACGCCCACTTTGTGTTGTACTGAAATGGAACAAGTATGGTACTCTCTTGAGCATAGAAGGGGGGGAGTACAATGATGTAACTCTCATGCACCTTAAGGGGGGGATTTCAAAATTCCAGTGACATTGGTTCATGAAACCACTTGTGGTCTCTCCTTTCAACTGAAAAAGGGGGGAATTGATGATGGAATTGGTTGTCAGACAGAAAGTTTTGACAACAACAAACATCAAGTATGCCAGATGGGCATGAAATTTTCCAAATGGGCAACTGCAGTCTGTAGATGACAGACTCTAGCATAATTACGGTTCAATAAGTTTAAGTTGAACCATACATAATTTGGATGTTAATTTTGATTTTGAGAGCAATGATGTGGACATTTGGTTCACATAGATGGTCATTCGACCTAGCAAAGGACAAGAGGATCCTTTTGCATTGCAGCTTGGCATTTGATTGAGTTGTCAGGCATTTTCAGGGATGTGTCAGACTAGAAGCCGATTCACCTCTCTTGGTTCTCTCTCATCATATTGGAGTTTACATTAAGTGAACAAATTGCATGCATCCTGGCTCACATGATTACATAGAGAGATTTTCTAGAGATGACAGACTTTAGCAGGATTATGGTTCAATGACTTGCAATTGAATCATATACAGTATACATTGGGATGTTGTTGGACACCTAAAAGTGTCAAGATTGGTTAGTGGTTATCCAAAAACCATCAGATACATGGTATCAATTGGTTAGTGGTCATCCCAAACCACAAATTCAGAGAGAACTTCAGTGATACACTGATATTAGAGTGGTGATACTACATGTTCACCAATTAGCAGAAGACATCATATTCTTCTAGCTCAAATACTTGGAAAAATGATCAAAATGTCAAGCAATCAGGAAATGTTCAGATATTGCAGTTGTTCACTTCCATATCTCGACTCTCTTCCAGTTTATTTCAAATGAACAAGTTCAGCATCCAGATTGGCGGTTTTTCAAGCAGTCCTTCATTGAGGCTCAACTCAAGAGTTTTAGTATGAAGACTTGGAATTGATACCAGTTTATGCTTTATTGTTGGTATTATTGATCGTACTTGTTATTGAGGGGGGGATTGTTAGCCTATGGCTTACCTTTACCAATCACTAAGTCTAAATTGTCACCTATATTTGTATTATTCATTTAGGATATTAGTAATATATCCTTAAGTGATG
The DNA here is from genome assembly GCA_000966675.3 of Picea glauca. NCBI lineage: Eukaryota > Viridiplantae > Streptophyta > Pinopsida > Pinales > Pinaceae > Picea > Picea glauca. The sequence goes on from JZKD02S0793250.1 coordinate 727,235, forward strand.
ACTAATGATTTAGTTAAGATTTCCTAGCCTAGTCATCATGCATGATTTTAGGATCTAGAGCAAATCTCTCTATGAGGTGGCATCACCCATTGTACTATAAATATGTACAATTGGTGTGAATACATCGAGTGTTGGCTTGTGAGCCTTTTCCGCCATGTTGTTGTTCCTATCTATATTTTATCAATATGATTGTAAGAATGAAGAGAAAAGAGGAAATGGGGTCTAGACTATATTCCATGTCCTTATAATATTGTCAACAAATAAATCTAATATCTTGCATAATAATAAACACAAAAAAATGTTTATTAAAATATAAACTAATATTACAAATAATGAATGAGGTTGTGTTAGTTGTGGGTTAATTTAACAATTTTTTTATTAAAAATTAAATTAATATTACAAATAATAAATGAGGTTGTGTTATTTGTGGGTTAGTGATTGGACATGCAATGATACATAAACAAATTGGATATGCATCGATATGTACAAAATTTAAAAATACAAATTTAAAGTACTATTTTATTGGTTATTGTTCATGGAAAGTAAATTGAACTCATTCTATACAGCTTGACTAGGGTTAATGGTTAAGAAAATGTGTTTCCTCTTAAGAGGTCATGTGTTCAAATCCTGAAGGATAGGGTATGTATATCTGGATGAAGGAGGTCTCATAGGATATGTATACCTGGATAAAAGAGGTCTCATACACCAGTTTTTGGACACTGACATTTATTTCGCATAATATATATTATAAAACATTTTGAACAGGATACCTTATTCAGATGTTCAAGGTTGTTACCCTGTAAACAAATTCTTCCCCACTCTCAATTGCAATGGGCTCAATTACAATGGACTACCCAATTGAGAGGTGAACCAAATAATAGATGGGCAATGTGGTGGAACAGAAGCAACCACAGTCCAAACATTTTCTCACTATCATACTTCATTGACCATCTGTCATCCAACGCATACAACTGCCCAGAACAAAAAGAAGTCATACACGAACTATAACGTCTCCTTAAACACCACATATTTTCCAACCTTGTCTAGGTTCCCACCCTTGGATCGAAAACTTTTGTACTTCTTCCCACTTGATCCTGCGCCGGGTTTTTTTTTCTACTTCCCCTCAATACCATGAAAACACCCTTAAATCCGAGGCATTCTTGGGTCATAGGAGGGAGAACTTCCCACTTATCCTCCTCCACATCATAAGCTTCTACAGTTGCCAGAGGGTTGCCAGTTTCCGATTCAGACAAACACACTCACAATCCACCTATGAGAACTAGTTTCTGATTCAGACAAACACACTCACGAGAGACAAACACATTCACCATGTTGATGTGTGAGATATTTTTTCTTTTTTTAAAGGAAAGGGACTCTAGGATGAAACCAATTAGTTTATGTAACTGAAGAGACCCCTTATCTCCTTCGTATAGGTAAGTTGATTGGATCCTTGCTGCCAAACCTTTGGCCCTCTATCATGAGATCGTGGGTTCAACACTTTGGGTCTGTCGGGGTTAGGTGCATATGCATTGTGGCCCGCAGGAATTGTCCCTTCAGGTGGACTACCAGTGACTTGTTATAGGAACAATTAGTTTTCACTATAAATTAAGAGACCCTTATCAAAATGGATCAAATAACAATTACATTATATGAAAAGTTTATATATATAAGGTTTGTTAAAAGATAAATATTTTAAAGTAATATTAAATTTGACTATTCAATGGTTTTTTAAATTAATAATGTTAATGATTTGAGTTTACCCACTTGTAACTTCCACCATGTTTTTGTATGAGGTCCCTTTTTTGTAGGAGAAGGGACCCTAGGATGAAACCAACGGGTTCCCACTATAATGAAAGAGACCCTTATCAAAAGTAAGTCACAAGTTATTGGTATATCTGGATTGCACACTATTCAATATACTCTTGGGTATATCTCGATTGCATCCTATATTTGGACCTACCTCCCAACCATTCAAGCAATTTCCTTTCAATGAAACTTGTTAGTTTGTAATACAAAGAAGGCCCTCCACAAAATTGAACTTATGAGCTTCAATAAAGAAGTGAGGTCCCTTGTCTTAGGATTCAAATTGTACCAAAAAAAGAAGAAGATGATATCCATGATATAGTTATGGACTTTAAAATTGAATTATTATTACTGTTATTATTTTAATTCTAATTCTATTTTATATCAAGAATTTTAAAAATTACAACTTTGTGTATCTACTTTAATTTAAATCTATTCTATTAAAATATTTCAAAAAATCGATTTAATAAATTCTAATATATTTTTATTATAATTATGGTACAACAATTAGGGGAGGCAGTTGCGGGGGGGGTTGGATCGTCCCGGAGGAATAAAATAATTGGAGTATTTTTGGAACCTTGGTATTACAACAAATAATACTGTAGAATCGTATGCAGTCTATCGAGGGGTGCAATTAGCGCTTTAGAAGTAGCTTACGTAGTTGAATATAGTGGGGGGCTCTAAGAACACCATACGATATTTTGTCATTGGCTCCAAGAACACCATACGATATTTTGTCATTGGCTCCAATCCAAAGGAGATTCAGTTAAAATCTCTCATAGGAAGGATCCAACTATCTCTTTCCAATGTCTCTATCTAGTTTTTCCACATTATGAGAGAAAATAATAAGGAAGCGGATGAAATGGCTAATAGATCCATCGGTTTAGATCCACGCTTGTTGGGAGTTTGTGGGAAGGTAATTCATGTAACCCCTCCTTAATGAAAGGGGCTAGATATTGGATGGGTCCCTAGGGGTCCACATAAGGTTCCCTTGGACGAGAGTGCATGGCAGGCTCATGCATAAGAGGTTTTATTGTGTCCTCTTCATGGCAAGTTCACGGCTGAACAATCTCCCGTCTCTTCGATTTGTGGTGAAGGATTGACCAATCTTAGATATGATTATGATGCAGGTGCAAACAAGATTACCAGCATGTGGAAAATGTACTTGGCCACATGGGAACTTAAGGAAGGCAGTATGTTCAGATCCTTATTCAGATTTGTATGTGATGGATTTAATGGGGGATGGGAGTAATACATTGATTCAAGGATATGCTCAATTGTTTGAAGTACGGTCTTGGCGATGGAAGTCGTTAATGAGGTTATTTGGGTGGTGTTGTTGTGCGATGATATCATTGCAAAATGCGGTTGTGATATGGAGAAGGAAGAAAATGCATGTATTCATATGATTTCAACTGTCTTCAATTCATTAAAACAAGGATTGAACTCTTAATTCCCAACTAGGAGAAAAATTTTCAAGGGAGGGGAGAATATTGGAAGTGTAATTGTATTTTGTGGCTAGTCCGGTGGCTCATGGATAGTGAAACAATACATGAAATGGGTCTGGTAAGTGTTGATGGAAATATTTTGAATTGGTTTGGTCATGAGGATAGAAGACTTGAATCTGTTGGTCAAGTTGCCAATTCGGTTGGTGGAATTATGGTATCTGTGTTGGATTACTGAGAGGGGGGGTGAATCAATAATAGCATAATTATAATCATTTTTCTTCAAATGTTATATCAATGTAGAATTATTATCCAATAATGAGCAGTAAGAAATAAACAGTCACACACATACACAGTACACGAGTGTTTTACATGGAAACCCAAATCGGGAGAAAACCACGGAATGTTTTTTCTTATATGTCTTGAATAATTACATTCAGTGGAAGCACCAACTTCCTTTGTTTTCAACTGCAACTGGAAGGAGGCTCCAACACCCTAGTTTCTCAGGCTACAACCAAGGATGATTTTAGGGGCTAAATTTCGCTCATGGGCTAATTTTCCATGGTTTTTCCAAAAACAAGATTCGCTATTTTAAAAATGATTCACCCACATTCTATAGGATAAAATTATTTTACCTTAAAAATCGCCAAAATTTTATAAAAACTATATAAAATCCTTAGAAATTTGAATACTTTTATAAAAATATCGCCAATCATTTATAGTTGACATATGAAGGATTAGTAAGATTCGCCAA
>JZKD02S0793250.1:731243-750233 GCA_000966675.3 Picea glauca
AAAAATTCAAACTCAGATAACCTTATTTCCAATATTTGAAATGTAAGTAACAATATCACTCAAGAAATAACAAAGGAAAAAAATATCACCCAAGAAATAACAAAGGAAAGAAAATTGAATAGATCTTTTAGAGAAACTTTAAAGGAGTACAATTTTATGAAAAGTTTGAAAATGATCCATGACCAGATAATCATTAAAGCACAAATGACTGTCTAAGAGAGGACCTTGCAGTTTTAAGCAATGCAAATTATAGAAGGTATATTTTATAAACAAAAGATTTCTCGAGCTCAGCTGACATCATCTCCAATATTTATAATGTAAGTAACAACATCACCCAATAAATAACGAAGGAAAGAAAAATGAATAAATCTTTTAGATAAACTTTAAAGTACTAAAACTTTTATGTATCAAAAGGGATTGAAAATGATCCATGACCAAATAATCATTCAAGCACAAATGGTTGCCTGAGAGAGGCCTTGCCGTTTTAAGTAATGCATATTATAGAAGGTATACTATATAAATAAAAGATTTCTCAAATTCAGATAACCTCATCTTGAATATTTGGAATCTCAGTAACAACATCACTCAAGAAATAACAGAGAAAAGAAAAAACGAATAGATCTTTTAGAGAAACTTTAAAAGGACCAAAGTTTTATGTATCAAATTTAGGGGATGTGATGGCTCTCTTAAATTCTCATTCTGGATGTTTTCAATCCAGAAAAGTAAAGAAGTAAATCTGCAACAAAGAGTTGCAGAAATAGACAAAGAACTATCTGAGATTCCAACTCTGGAAAGATCTTAACGAAGAAAAGAAAAGGATCGTGGCACAAATAAAAGCAGAATCAATAAAAGAAGAAACATAATCTCAGTCCCTAAAGAGAAATCCAGCAGTGTACAATCCAGTAGATTTATACATAGAATATCCATATCATCATGAAGACAAAAAACAATTCAGGAAAGATAAAGAAAAACTCCTTAGACTGCAAACAAATGATAAACAAAATAGTCTCAGAAAATTGACTAGAGAAATTGATGATTTGAAGAATATGTTGGAGGTTACAATGTGTGAAATTAGCCCTTCTTCAGAAGAAGAAAATGACAGAGAATACACCAGAGCTTTGCAAAGTCCAGCAGAGCATAAAGTCCAACATTTTATGTTTCCAGAAAGAAGGGAGGAAGAGAAAGAAGAAAAACAGCATGAAGAACCTTCATTAAGACAATTTTATGGACCCAAGCTATATATAAAGGTTTGGTTCTTTCCACCATAGCATAAGCCTTACTAGTTAGATTGCATGTTAGATTCTGGTTGTAAGATGAATCTAGCAAAAGGAAATGCCATTCGTACGTTTTATTGGAGAGCACAACAGACCAATTGCAATAGAAGGAAGTCCTGTGAAGCTTCTTGGCCAAGTTCCATATTTTCCCATCATAATTGAAGGTCAAAAAGATGCATTTCCTTTAAATAGATTAGATAGCAGTAGAGAAGATTGCATTCTAGGATCCGAGTTTATCACCAGAGTCAGTCCTGTTTGTATAGACTCTGTAAATATGACTTTTAAATGCACTATAAATTGTAGAATAGTCTCATACCCTTTGTCTTACCAAAGTCATCCAATATGCAAGCCTCCACCAAAGAGAGCTAATCCTATTCAGGTACCTCTAGCAGAATTATAAAAAAAATGTAGTGAGGCGGAGCCTATGCAAAATTTCACAAAGACAAAGCCCTTTTAGAAATTTCTGCTAAAATTGAAAAATATTGTACATCTGAAAGCTCTAACGCATTTTGGACTAGAGAGAAACATTTTGTTTCTCTTCCTTTTAACCCAGACTCTAGGCCAGTTCCACAGAAAGCCTCAACAACTCTCATGAGCCCATTCGAAAAGAAAGTTCTATGAAAAAGAAATACAGGATCTTCTGTCAAAAGGCCTTATTGAACCATCCAAAAGCCTGTGGGCATGCCGTGCATTTGTAGTTAATAAACATTCTGAAATAAAAAGAGGCAAACCTAGGCTAGTTGTAAATTTTAAGCCTCTGAATAAAGCCTTGCAGCCTGTAAGATATCCTGTCCCAAATAAGTCAAGCTTGTTGCAAAGGATTGCAGGATGTACCATATTCAGTAAATTTGATCTTAATTCTGGTTTCTACCAAATTGGGATCGAAGCCAAAGACAAGTACAAAACTGCTTTCGTAGTCCTACATGATCAATATCAACGGAAATTCCTTCCATTCGGAATTACTAATGCTCCCTCCGAATTTCAAAAGAGAATGGAAAATATTTTTATAAATCAATAGTGGTTATAATGTCAGACGTAGAACAGTGCTTTTCATATCTACTTTTCCCGGAAGTAAAGATTCCTCGTATGAAAGTGATGATAACTGCTTGAGGAGAGAATCCTTGCATATGCCTTATTGGGAACGGTTTTTATGATTAATCATAGTGGGCTGCTTAAAATCGCTATAAGTTGTATTTATGCAGTCTGTCTGTCATTTAACTCTTCGTTGGTTCGGAACCCCATATGTCCGAAAGGACCATTTAAGGGGCTAGATAATGGCACTGGAGTCGATAGTGTCACCCTGAATCTCTCTTTTAACTTGTTAGTGTTGGTTTTTAATTCGAAAATCCTCATATACAAATTTTAATCTTTAAAAACTCATTGTACCATCTAATTTGATTAAGAATAATTGTTAATCTTATTGAGGTGATTTGGAAAAAAATGATGATGTGTCTATTATTCAAAATTTCATAAAATGATTATTAACTTGAAGAATTATGAGATAACTCAAAATAAAAGAACTCAAATATACAATATTGATGACATACATCTTTGAATTCCCTTCAAAGAGTGAGATTGCTTCTCATAATCTCAAATTACAATACAATATGGACTTACAAATCCAATTTGAAGAAATCTCCTCATCTCCACTGCTCAAACTTAAATATAGAGTTTACCATTGAATTCCTTGCGAAATCCCGAGAAAAATGAGTATAAAGTCGAGCATATGCTGAAGTGGCTCAATTTTACCCTCTTTACACGCCAAACGATGCACTAAGGCGCTCATTAATGACAATCTGGATTAAGACGTTCAAAGATGGTGTAGACCCCTTTACTCTCCCTCGGGGCTGCGCGACCTCTCGGTCAAGGATCCTAATCTCCTCGAGCTCGATTAACTCCTCGAGACCTTATTGGTCTCAAACTGAATCAAACACAGGCCCTGTTATCACCCGAGGCACAGGTCATATGGTATCCGCCTTACTCTGGTCTCATCGTTTTTCATCATCCCTCAGGTTTTCACGGTCATGATCCGGTCATTACCAATTTGTTCATCGATCGACGACTCATAGTGATTGTGGGGCACCAACGTGCTCGTTCTTTATCGGAGGGCTCAATCTTCGCAATCAGAAAAGTACTCACCCAATTCAATCTAATCTTGGTCGTTGATCCCCCCTCCCGATGAGATCAACGACGTTAGTGAATTGCGGGCTGTGAACTAGCAAGTCCGATAATTTCACCTCCCCGCTCCGTAATGATTCCCCACCGTCGATTTTCATTCACAGATCGATGGGTACCCGCGGGCCTTGCTTTCTTAGCACTTTTTCCAAATCTCACACTAATGGGTGCTAGCTCCTTCCGCTAGCCCTTCTTTGCATGTGACCTCGGGCTGTGACTCGGGGCTTAACCTCTTGGCGCTTCATGAATTCAGAACTTTTAACCGAGACCGGATCAACGATCTACGTCCCCCTTCGCAACCAATGGTTGAGATCTATTTCAGGACTCTGTGCTTCGATAGTTCGGGATGTTCCATCCTCCTTTTTTCCCCATAGTACTCTATACCCGAAGTTTTGGATTTGACACCACACGTCCACCCAAATCAACGCCTCCAGTCCACTTCGGGACTTCGACCTTCGGGAGTTTCAACCTCTCCGTCTTCGCTTTCTCTCGGAGTGCTTTCGCCAAGAGTTCACAATCTGTCGACACGTGCCTTCCACAGATTGACGACCACAAACCACTTCGGCTATTTGGGCTTCGAGAGTTTCAAACTCTCCGCCTTTGCTTTCTCCCAGATTGCTTTCACTCGAAGTTCACGGGTCTCTGCCATGTGCCCTTCTAGATCTGACGGCTACGATTCACTTCGGCTATTCGGGCTTCAGGAGTTTCAACTCCTCTGCACTCACCTTCCCCCGGAGTGCTTTTAACTGAAGTCGACGATTTGTCGATGCGTGTCCCCCACAGATCGATGACTGCAAATCGCTTTGGCTCTTCAGGCTTCGAGAGTTTCAACTCCTGCACGTTCGTTTTCTTCTGGAGTGTTTTCACCCGAAATTGCAGATCTTACGCCACCTGTCCCTTTGGATGATGGACGGTCCCTAACCTCTTCGGGACTTCGACGAATCCTCACTCTTGTGTGCACACAGAGACTTAAAGCTCGTGCACTTTTCCCAGATCCAACGATATGGAATGATCTCGCTCCCTCCTGGACGGATCTTGACCGATAACTCGTGAAACCTTCAAAGCTTCACTCCCTTTGAAGATTCCTCCCCACTATCTCTCTTGAGCTTTGTTTCTTGAACCTTTTGACTCCTCATAGGGATACTTCAACACTTAATCGAACATCGAATTTGTGCACTCCTTGCAACAGATTCTTACACAAGACTTAGCTTCTTGCGGGCGACTGTGCACACCTTACAGCAGTCCCTTTACACTCCTTGCAAATAGAAGTTTCACGCTATCTCTTTTGAGCTTTTGTGTTGAAACAAACTCTGTCAACGGACTCCTTGCGGACTGTATGCACACCTTGCATGAAGTCAATGAAGAGAAACAATTGAAACTTATCCAAATACTTTACAGTTTCATATACTCAATAACATAACTCATTCATTCATGAAAACGGAAAATAACGGGGAAACTGTAAACAGTAGCAACACCATATGTTGGGTCAATATCCCTATGTTATATTGATTCAAGTGTAAATGGCTACAACTCTGATAAAAACAATTTACATTCAGTAACAACTATCTCCTAATAATATGCAGCAGCGCTATTCATGCATACAATGCATCTACTTATACAAGAGGTCATCTACGGTTCCCTCCAACTACCTATCTGATAGAAATAAAATCTTACAACTACTTAGTCCTATTACAATAAACGTCTGTGACAGATAATTTAAAGTGAATCATCAGATCCACCCCAAAATCAAATAACTCAAGGACGATCCGATCTCCCTTGGTTTGATGTGATCGTTCAACCTCCGATCATTTAAAACTTTTCTGATCCATCATTTACTCAGAAGTTCTCTGAGATACACCATCTTTCAAAATTTAAAATTTTACTCAAAAGGTGCACTAGGCGTTGTGTTGTCATCCCATGTGGATTTGTTGGCGATGCTCCTGCATCAAAAGAAAACATCTGAACACAAAAATAACATCACCGTCGTACTCTTCTTGAGAAAACGAGAAAAATGAGTATAAACATGCCTATGTTTGGACAAAGTACCTCATGGCATGCAAATCTATGCAACACCAAAATCTTAGGCAATCTTTGGCACAAAAATCTATGCACTATCCATACTGTACCTCCTCCTCAGTATCTGTGCCACCTTGAGATGTGTGTCTTCCTTGGACTGTGTGCAAACCACAATCCGTGCACCCATTAAATAGGTCGTGGGCCCTAACCTATGACTGAAATTGTGGGCAACTTAATTCTAATTTTGGTAGAATCCCGTAACATAAGGTGTCAATGGAGCATTGGTTAAAATGTTTGTTATATATATGGAGGAGGTCGTGGGTTCAATCCCCCGTGATGCTCTCCTTTGTTGGCGCTTTGTTTTAACCCATACATTAAATAGTATGTTGGTTGTTATGTTATTTGTGGCATATAGTTTAAATACCCCCGTGGGATATGGTACACGGCTACATAGAAATGCATATTACATAGGCCGAGGACTTATCCCTCAGTCATTTTTCCCCCCGTTACAACTATTATACAACTTTAAATATAATTTGTGCCCCATACAGTTAAGAATCAATGCAATGGTGTAATGACAAAGGTTGTTTGGTAGGGTTATGGGAGGTCACGGGTTCAACCCTCGTCGACCCCTATATTTTTGATAAAATTAACCATACAAAGCCAATGAGAGGCTTCCATGTGGCAATGTCTTATTGGTCTATCTGTGCCACGTGTCAATATATAATTGGTGCAAACTCATCTTGTTGGAGTTACTTCACACGCACCTAGGATTTATTTTTCCTAAGGTTTTTCCTTGTTTCTTATTCATAATTAGTCATTATCCAGTCTCCTATATTTTAGGGGAGAACATTCCACCTGGAGAATATTCTCTTCAGTTGACACTTCAAACTGACTAGTTGAGTTGAGTCTAGATGCTGCATTGGTTTTGTCACCATGCAACATTGAGATCATCACCATGCTAATGCGCACTTGCCTTGGTTTCATCACCATATTGGCGCATTACCCTTGATTTCTTGATATACTCCTCACTACACTATGTTTCAGTCAGTGAACTGAAGACTGATTGACTAGTTAACTCAGCTAGGTGGTAGTTTACTCCCGTAACTGCCTGAGAGACTAGACTAGGTGGCAGTTCACTCCCATAACTGCTGGTGTGTGTCCAGATCACTCTAGACCACCACTATGGCTCATTAGTTACTCAGCTATTGTAAATTATTCACTCTTTGAGTGTGGAATACTGTTAATGAGAATTCTTTCATTCTTTATCTCCTTCTTCTTTCTCCAATTCTCTCTGCAAATGTGTGTATTATTGTTTAGCTAGATCTATTATGTGCAGGGTCAACACATTTACATGGTATCAGATCCGACATATTGCTAGGCAAAAGCTACACCAAATTATTTTTGTAAGTACTGAATATTGAAGAACGCAAAAAAAATGGAATATATGTTTTACTCACCTATAATACTTCTCATGCCTCATAATTATTTGGAGTGGAAGACAAAGATTCTACTTCTTCTCAGAAGTAGAGGCTTATACCAAATAACCATGGAAATGGAAGTAGAGCATGATTCTGCTGATGAGAAAAATGACTTTCTTAATAGACAAGATATGGCCATAGGATTTGTATGCTTGACTATTTCTCCAGAAATTGTCCACCAAGTATGTGATGTCACACAAGACTTCACTCCAAATGAATTATGGACCAGATTGGAGGTTCTATTTGGGAACAAAGAAGATTGTGAATATTTCATACAAGAGATTGGAAAGATAGAGCCAGAAGAGAAGTCATCAGAAGATCAAGCCTCTTATTATGAAGAGTCTTCTACAAAAGTATTTGCAGAAATTTGTATTCTATTAATTGAAGATGATGTCTACTCCATGTGGAAGATATATGGCATGCATCTCATTAGTCACATGCAGACACTTTTGCATGCATCATGCATGCATCTCAAGAGACAAAAAGTGAGCCGCGCAAATCAGACTCCATTATGATATTTTCTAAGAAAAATTTGGAGAAAAAAATTGGATATTTTAATTCCTCTCGGGAAAATATCCAATTTAAAAAAAAAAAATCATCTGAAATGGAGTTTGGGAAGTGAAGTTATGATCATTTTAAAATCAACAAAATTTCAGTGTTTTTCTGGAAATGGCTGCACGGTTTTCAAAATTTCATCCAAACTTTATTTGGATATTTTTCATTACAATAAGATAAAGTGGATATGTGTGGACATATCAATGGTGCATATACTTCATCATATCCATGTAGACATCTACATCTTCAAAAAAATCTTCAACGAGCACAAACTTGCACAGTTGCAAGGTCTTCTTGGAGTGAACGACACGGTTGCTTAGCAACTGTTTTTTGTTCCTTCTCATTTTTTTTATGCATTGTAGTTTGAGGGGGGATTTTTCCCATGAGGTTTTCCCTCTTTCGTCATTTAGTTCAGTGTATATTTTGTATTTGAGTACCTAACATGGCCTTGTTGTCGGGACCCATTCTTTATTTTCACCATAGTGATGTTTAGGGGGGTGTTGGAGTTACTTCACACACACCTAGGATTTATTTTTCCTAACATTTTTCCTTGTTTATTACTCATAATTAGTCATTATCCAGTCTCCTATATTTTAGGGGAGAATATTCCACCTGGAGAATATTCTCTTTAGTTGACACTTCAAATTGACTAGTTGAGTTGAGTCTAGATGGTTCATTGGTTTTGTCACCATGCAACATTGGGATCATCACCATGCTAATGAACACTTGCCTTGGTTTCATCACCATATTGGCGCATTACCCTTGATTTCTTGATCTACTCCTCACTGCACTCTGTTTCAGTCAGTTAACGGAAGACTGATTGACTAGTTAACTCAGCTAGGTGGTAGTTCACTCCCGTAACTGCCTGAGAGACTAGACTAGGTGGCAGTTCACTCCCGTAACTATTGGTGCGTGTCTAGATCACTCTATACCACCACTATGGCTCATTAGTTACTCATGTATCATATATCTATTGTAAATTATTTACTCTTTGACTGTGGAATACAGTTAATGAGAATTCTTTCATTTTTTCTCTCCTTGTTCTTCTTTCTCCAATTCTCTCTGCAAATGTGTGTATTATTGTTTAGCTAGATCTATTATGTGCAGGTTCAACACATTTACACATCTCTACAATATGCTTTGTCACATGCCCAGTCAATCATACGGTGTGCCATGCGGTGCTCCATGGTGTTGCAACATCAACATTGTACGGATGTACGGTCATGCGACATGTCACCCTTCCAGTGGTGACATGTGTCACCTTGACTTTTTCCCTGTCTGACTTGAACTTTGACCGATCATAACGTTTGCATATGAACTTCATTTGAGGTGATTTTTGCATCGTTGGAAAGATATCATTGAACTATATGAAATGAAGTAGTTTTCAAGAATATTTGGTTATAGTGGGAACCAATTGGTTTCATCCTATGGTACTCTCCTATAGAAAAGGATCTCATACATCAACATGGTCAAGGTTACAAGTGGGTAAACTCAAATCATTAACATTATAAAATTAAAATATCATTCACATAATTAATTGTTGTAATCGAGGAGACACCCTATCTATAAATATCCCAAATTTGAGTTTTCTCTTAATATACATGAAATATTAGGGATAAAATAACAAATATTATGTTTGAAGATTCTATTCATCTATGTTGTAATGGTTGTAGTTTCAAATATTCGAGAGGATCTCATTAGAGAGTGCCTACTAAGAGTGTCATACGACTTACACAAGAATATTAAAGCCATGTGTCTAAGTTGGGAGGCTATGCTGAGTGACCCCAAGTTTTATGTCGAGTATAAAAAGATCTATTTTCTTCGGTAATGGAATGATAGTACAAATAAAGGGGGGCACTCACTATGCAGTTTCCTATGACTCCGTGGCTTGAATTACTACTACAGAATATTCTTCCTACCTCTATTATTATCTAAAATTCCAGTCCTTGGATGCTCTACTCAACCATGGAACAAGTACAATGCAAAATAATGGAACCCTTTCTCCTCCCATTGGATAAATATTTAACATAGCCTGATGGTCGTCTAGGGTTAGGATTTTGATTTCCTCAACTCTCAATTAGTGATCAAGTTTGGAAATTCTATAATATTCTTGAAAGAAAACATGTGGACATCTCAATATGTGTGAGAAATGGGGGTTGATTTGGCATCCACTCATATCATGGCGATCACCAAGGTAGGTTGACTAGCATGAGGCATAACTTTTTCATAGTAGCTCTGATTGAGGCGATGTTCACATCGTTGGAAAGGTATCAGAGCGTAGAAAATTTTCAAGGGCGTGGGAACATTTTATGGACAATGTAACCCCAAAACTTTCTATTTAAAGCCTCAAAATGACCAAGGAGGTTCCACACCTCAATTTTCCAAACTGGGACTGCCACTAAAATGGCCCTACAAGCCGATTCCTCCAATTTGTTCCACCCAAAAAGTACCAATATAGATGAAAAATTATATGTTGGTCCAATATGTATCATATCTCCCCATTTACGAAGGTTTTTGGTCCCCAAAATATTTACTGAATGAGATGAATAATGTTTTCCTCTACCTTCTCCTTGGAGTGCCATTTTTCTTTTCCTAGAAGTTGTCCTTTCATCCGAATCTACCAAAGGTCATGTTACCCTTGTATAGTAGTTTTTTACTTCCTCTGCAAAACTATGTCTTATGCCAACTCTTCCTGAGCATTTGGTGCTAAGTATTGTATGGTAGGTAGGACCTTCTCCTCCTCATAATCCAACATGGAAGACTCGTATAGTTTCAAATTATCCACATTTACTATTGAGTAAATGCACATGTATGGGGGTAGATTGAGTATATATAAATTATCTCCCACCTTCTCCAATACCTAAAAAGGACCATACCACAAAGTCTTTATCTTCTTATCAGGACCCTGTAGTCCTTCCTTGTTCAGCTATAACCAAACTTTGTCTCCCACTTTAAATGACTTCTCGGTTTCATGTTGATCATGTGAGGCCTTGCATTTTTCTATTGAATTCTTCAATGTCTCTCGTACTTGAAAATGGATTTGTCTAATATTTTTGAAAAAATTACTTGATCTCAAAACCTTTCATGTGATTTCTTCTCTCACTCCTCTTGTTTTCCATAAACAAAATCCAAGGGAAAATATGGAAAATACCCAAAGCAAGTTTCAAAAAGGGACTTACAAGTAGAATTCTAGACTGCTATATTATAAGAGCGCTAAATATAGATCAAATTTTTATCTCAGATATTTGGATTCTTATAATTGTAACCCCTCAAACGCTGCAACAAAGTCCCATTTACTATTTATGTCTTCCCATCTATCTGTGGATGGAATGGTGTATATCTCTTCAACTTAGTTTCCATCTTCTCCCAAAGTGTAGTCCAAAAGGCACTGAGATATATGGTATCCATGTTTGAGATGATGCTACTTGGTATCCCAAAGTACACCCAAACTTGTTCAAATAACATTTTTGTTGTGTTGTATCCTTTGATGGTATTTTTACAAGGCATAAGAATGTATATCTTGTTAAACCTATCATCTATCACAAATTAATAGTCACGTCCCTTCCTAGTTGTTGGTAAACCTCCCACAAAGTCCATGGAAATGCTTTCCTAAGGTCGAGTGGGCACATGTAAGGGATGGTATAGACCTTGATTTATATTATTGGGATTCCTAGTACAACCAAGTATGCATATTATTATATAATGTACTACATCTTCTTGCATTCTGGTCCAGTAAACATACCTTTGGAAGTTAGCAATTGTCTTCCCAATACCAAAATGTGGAGGCGTGAGCCTCTCTGATAAGATGCAATATTTTACCTTTAGGAGCACAAAGCTTGTATAACTTGTAGAGTAATTCTTGAGATGATAGTCATCCTTATTGTCAACTTCTTCTACATGAATTTGACCCTCTAGTTATTGAAGCACCTCCTTGAAGTCCTCATCTTCTATGTATGCCTCTTAGTATGCACCATGGGTAAAATGATCCATGTGCATAAGAGTCCCCAAAGATGTAATATTGGAGGTGGGTGGCCTTGAAAGCATGTCTACAAAATTATTAGTGTTTCCCTTCTTATACTTGATGACTAGATGAAATTGCCACAAAAACTCCATCCACTTGTAGTGCTCGGTTTGTTGAAGCTTACTTTCGGCCTGGAAATATTGCAATGGCTGTTGATATATGTGGATAATGGTTTTCTTTCACATTAGATAGTGCTTCCACTTTTTAATAGCTTGAACTAGGGAATATATTTCCTTATCATAGGTAGGGAAGTTTAAGACTCACCTAAGAAACATTTCAGAATGATAGCATACCAACTTACCTCCTTGCATCAAAATTGCTCCCATAGCATATTCAATTGAATCTTTTTCCACTTCAAAGGGCTTCTACTAGTTTGGAAATGCAATAATTAGTGCTTGACTGATCTTTTGTTTCGTCTCATCGAAATCTTTATGTTGATCATTTCCCCACTGGAAACTCTTACCACTAGTTGTTGTGGTGTAGAGTGGTGTAGCTACCGTTGAAAAATATGCTATGAAAATCTGTAGGTATTGTGATTCCCCCCCAAAAAACTCCTGAATTTAGTTACATTAGTATGAATTGGCCATTTTATGAATTTAAACTTGGGGATTTTATTACGAATTTAAACTTACATGAAAATTGTTTATATAAGTAATTTTAAATTTTAAATTTTTGTTTTTTTTCATTCACTAAATTTTAAATTTTTATCTTTTTTCATTCACTTCCTTTTATTTAGGTTTTAATATGATATTAAGGGGAAAAAAACATTATGATCTTTCGTTTTAACCACAAATTAGTTATGTATTCCCTTGGATGGGGTGCTCAGGAAGTGAACTAAAGGGAGATCCATCCTTGAGGATGACATCATGAATATTAATGAGGTGGATCCCACAGGAGTAGACCTCGAACAATGGGAGGATCCTCTAGATTTCCATCAGTCTCAACATTTAAGGTCCCTTGTATAGATGGGTAAGACCATCCAGGTGGGCATCGTCAACACACCCTCCAACTCCAAAAGTATATGACGACATGACCTTCCATCTGACATCCAGATACAAAAATTAAGGCAGGGTTTTCACCTCGAAATACATGGAACATGAAGCCATGTGAGTTCCCACGAGTCCTCGGGCCTAGCACTGGAATCAGAGTACAATCATCAACCCCACCTAAAAAATGCTCTAAATGATATTAACTACCTGTAGTCTCCACGAATGGATTCGTTATCCCCTCACGACGTTCTCCCCTCACGATCCTCCTTCTCTATGATAAGCTCTGCAATTCAAACGATGGACACTGGAATTTTCCATAGTTCGATGTATTCTCTGCAAATTTTAAATTCGACTTTGGAATCCAGGTCCCTCCTTGCCACAATCAATGACTAGTAATCTCAGCCCTTATTCTCACTCCTATATCACCCATCGTTCTGTTCTCTTGTTTGTGATACCATGGAACCCCAACATGGTTATCATCTAGGTTATCGTCGAGGTTCGGTAGCACCTGTAGCTTCTTCCTCGGGTAATTAGGAAGTGGGAAGAACAAACTCTCGAGTTCAGAAGGAGGCCTACAATGCATCCAACAATTAAGAGAGAAACACTCCCCACCATTTTCAAAAAATATGGATGAAGTCGAAGTTGCAGTCAGTTTAGAACGAGATATGACCACAGATTCTGAAGTGGTTGAGACTACCATTCATTGGGTTCCAGATGTAGGTCACACAAGAGGAAGGGAGACTCACTACTGGAAAACAATAGAAGTATACTAACACATCAAGACCTTTGTGGGCGAAATCCTTAAGACTAGGGAGGATTCCCAAAACGTTGTTTAACTTCAACTCGATGGTCTTCATCTGATGGTCAAAGAGATTCTTTCTCATCTCCTGCCTACTTCCAGCAATCCGACAATTCCAACAACAACTTGTCACCAACAATATGAACAAGACAATGCTCAGATAGAAAATCCTTTGGATCTCTCTATTAGGCCCTCGACCCTTTGAAGTTGGGTACCATTCAAGTCTCTTTTTTTTTTAAATGATAGATAAACATAAGAACAGGTCTGGTAATTATTGCCAATCTCATAGGCAAGTATCTTTGGCACTTTTAGTTTTTAAAGTTTTTTGGACAANTTTCTTTTCCTAGAAGTTGTCCTTTCATCCGAATCTACCAAAGGTCATGTTACCCTTGTATAGTAGTTTTTTACTTCCTCTGCAAAACTATGTCTTATGCCAACTCTTCCTGAGCATTTGGTGCTAAGTATTGTATGGTAGGTAGGACCTTCTCCTCCTCATAATCCAACATGGAAGACTCGTATAGTTTCAAATTATCCACATTTACTATTGAGTAAATGCACATGTATGGGGGTAGATTGAGTATATATAAATTATCTCCCACCTTCTCCAATACCTAAAAAGGACCATACCACAAAGTCTTTATCTTCTTATCAGGACCCTGTAGTCCTTCCTTGTTCAGCTATAACCAAACTTTGTCTCCCACTTTAAATGACTTCTCGGTTTCATGTTGATCATGTGAGGCCTTGCATTTTTCTATTGAATTCTTCAATGTCTCTCGTACTTGAAAATGGATTTGTCTAATATTTTTGAAAAAATTACTTGATCTCAAAACCTTTCATGTGATTTCTTCTCTCACTCCTCTTGTTTTCCATAAACAAAATCCAAGGGAAAATATGGAAAATACCCAAAGCAAGTTTCAAAAAGGGACTTACAAGTAGAATTCTAGACTGCTATATTATAAGAGCGCTAAATATAGATCAAATTTTTATCTCAGATATTTGGATTCTTATAATTGTAACCCCTCAAACGCTGCAACAAAGTCCCATTTACTATTTATGTCTTCCCATCTATCTGTGGATGGAATGGTGTATATCTCTTCAACTTAGTTTCCATCTTCTCCCAAAGTGTAGTCCAAAAGGCACTGAGATATATGGTATCCATGTTTGAGATGATGCTACTTGGTATCCCAAAGTACACCCAAACTTGTTCAAATAACATTTTTGTTGTGTTGTATCCTTTGATGGTATTTTTACAAGGCATAAGAATGTATATCTTGTTAAACCTATCATCTATCACAAATTAATAGTCACGTCCCTTCCTAGTTGTTGGTAAACCTCCCACAAAGTCCATGGAAATGCTTTCCTAAGGTCGAGTGGGCACATGTAAGGGATGGTATAGACCTTGATTTATATTATTGGGATTCCTAGTACAACCAAGTATGCATATTATTATATAATGTACTACATCTTCTTGCATTCTGGTCCAGTAAACATACCTTTGGAAGTTAGCAATTGTCTTCCCAATACCAAAATGTGGAGGCGTGAGCCTCTCTGATAAGATGCAATATTTTACCTTTAGGAGCACAAAGCTTGTATAACTTGTAGAGTAATTCTTGAGATGATAGTCATCCTTATTGTCAACTTCTTCTACATGAATTTGACCCTCTAGTTATTGAAGCACCTCCTTGAAGTCCTCATCTTCTATGTATGCCTCTTAGTATGCACCATGGGTAAAATGATCCATGTGCAATAAGAGTTCCCAAAGATGTAATATTGGAGGTGGGTGGCCTTGAAAGAATGTCTACGAAATTATTAGTGTTTCCCTTCTTATACTTGATGACTAGATGAAATTTCCACAAAAACTCCATCCACTTGTAGTGCTCGGTTTGTTGAAGCTTACTTTCGGCCTGGAAATATTGCAATGGCTGTTGATCTATGTGGATAATGGTTTTATTTCCCATAAGATAGTGCTTCCACTTTTTAATAGCTTGAACTAGGGAATATATTTTCTTATCATAGGTAGAGAAGTTTAAGACTCGCCTAAGAAACATTTCAGAACAATAGCATACCAACTTACCTCCTTGCATCAAAATTGCTCCCATATCATATTCAATTGAATCTTTTTCCATTTCAAAGGGCTTCTACTAGTTTGGAAATGCAATAATTAGTGCTTGACTGATCTTTTGTTTCGTCTTGTCGAAATCTTTATGTTGATCATTTCCCCACTGGAAACTCTTACCACTAGTTGTTGTGGCGTAGAGTGGTGTAGCTACCATTGAAAAATATGCTATGAAAATCTGTAGGTATTGTGATTCCCCCCCCAAAAAACTCCTGAATTTAGTTACATTAGTATGAATAGGCCATTTTATGAATTTAAAATGGGGGATTTTATTACGAATTTAAACTTAAATGAAAATTGTTTATATAAGTAATTTTAAATTTAATTTTTTTTTTTTTTTTCATTCACTAAATTTTAAATTTTTATCTTTTTTCATTCACTTCCTTTTATTTAGGTTTTAATATGATATTAAGGGGAAAAAAACATTATGATCTTTTGTTTTAACCATAAATTAGTTATGTATTCCCTTGGATGGGGTGCTCAAGAAGCGAACTAAAGGGAGATCCATCCCTGAGGATGACATCACGAATATTAATGAGGTGGATCCCACAGGAGTAGACCTCGAACAATGGGAGGATCCTCTAGATTTCAATCAATCTCAACATTAAGGTCCCTTGTATAGATGGGTAAGACCATCCAGGTGGGTGTCATCAACACACCCTCCAACTCCAAAAGTATATGACGACATGACCTTCCATATGACATCCAAATACAAAAATTAAGGTGGGGTTTTCACCTCGAAATACATGGAACGTGAAGCCATGTGAGCTCCCATGAGTCCTTGGGCCTAGCACTGGAATCAGGGTACAATCATTGACCCCACCTGAAAAATGCTCTAAATGATATTAACTACCTGTAGTCTCCACGAACGGATTTGTTCTCCCCTCACGATCCTCCTTCTCTATGATAATATCTGCAATTCAAACAATGGACACTGGAATTTTCCATAGTTCGATGTATTCTTTGCAAATTGTAAATTTGACTTTGGAATCCAGGTCCCTCCTTGCCACAATCAACGACTAGTAATCTCAGCCCTTATTCTCACTCCTATATCACCCATCATTTTGTTCTCTTGTTCGTGACACCATGGAACCCCAACATAGTTATCATCTAGGTTATCATCGAGGTTCGGTAGCACCTATAGCTTCTTCCTCGCATAATCAGGAAGTGGGAAGAACAAACTCTCGAGTTCAGAAGGAGGCCTACAATGCATCCAACAATTACGAGAGAAACGCTCCTCACCATTTTCAAAAAAATATGGATGAAGTCGAAGCTGCAGTCAGTTTAGAACGGGACATGACCACAGATTCTGAAGTGGTTGAGACTACCATTCATTGGGTTCCAGATGTAGGTCACACAAGAAGAAGGGAGACTCACTATTGGAAAACAATAGAATTATACTAACACATCAAGACCTTTATGGGTGAAATCCTTAAGACTAGGGAGGATTCCCAAAACGTTGTTTAACTTCAACTCGATGGTCTTCATATGATGGTCAAAGAGATTCTTTCTCGTCTCCCACCTACTTCCAGCAATCCGACAATGCCAACAACAACTTTTCACCAACAATATGAACAAGACAATGCTCAGATAGAAAATCCTTCAGATCTCTCTGTTAGGCCCTCGACCCCTTGAAGTTGGGTACCATTCAAGTCTCTTTTTTTTTTAAATGATAGATAAACATAGAAATAGGTCTGGTAATTATTTCCAATCTCATAGGCGAGTATCTCTGGCACTTATAGTTTTTAAAGTTTTTTGGACAAACTACAAACAACACATATTGTCGGCTGTTATTTTCCTTTGTTGCTTGTTTAGTTCCCCAAGTGATAGGCCAACAACAAAGCTCTTTTATCTATATGATATTTTAAAACATTAATAGAATCATGACTGTGAACTTTCAAAAAAACCATAAATTAGTTATGGATAATGTATTGTGTCTTTTGTCTTTAAAAAAATTAAATTAATTATAAGGAATTTGTTATGTCCTAAAAACAAAAATGTTGATTTTTGTTTAACATTATTTATTCAATAGTCAATTCCTGCTAGCTCAATTGGTTAAGGTGTGGGTTTTGTTTGTTAGGCGACCCAAGTTCAATACCCTTACAGTGATTTTAGTTGGGAGGAGACACTAAAAAATCTATCCATGTTAAGGGTTGGTGTGGCCTAGGACAGAAGCGATCCCCGGGTGATTTTGATGGATTATATGCCCTTAGATTGTGGTTTCTTATATAGTGAATAAAAATGTTGACCCCACAAATTACAAACACATTTCTAACAAACAAAAAATAGTATTTATTAAATAATAATGAATTGTGAGTTATATTATCTATTGTAAAAAATAAAATAAAACAAAATTGTAGTTTTTTTTTATTTTTTCTATTTAAAAAAATAAAATTATTAATTTATTTTCTTTTCCTTCTAACAAATAAATAAATTATGAATGGTTAACATTAGTCAATTATTGCTTTTATATACTTTAAAAGTAATAAATTGCAAGTTATCTTTATATATGGTATACTTGTTAGCTAAATGTGTTTAGCACGGGGTCTCCACTCACTGAAGATGTGATATAGTGAGTTTGTGGGATATTATAAGTCTCACATATTCTTAAATCAAATTTAAAAAAATAATTGAAGTTTGCCAAAATAATAATTATACACTGAAGATGTGATATAGTGAGTTTGTGGGATATTATAAGTCTCACATATTCTTAAATCAAATTTAAAAAAATAATTGAAGTTTGCCAAAATAATAATTATACAAAAAGTTTGGATGCAATTAACTTAAAAAATTGTAACATAATGATAATAAAATTACATTATAATATTGTTGTATAATATTGTTGTACCACAGATAGAATAAAAATATATCATAATTTAAGAAATCAATATTTTTTTAATTTCTCTTAATAGATAATAGATATAAAATTAAATAGGTACACATAATTGTAATTTTTAAATTTTTTAATATAAAATAGAATTGAAATTAAAATAATAACAATAATAATAATTCAATTTTAAAATCTTTATGTCAATATATTTTATTGTCTAAGGGATCACACTTACCTCTTTTTTTAGTACAAGTAGCTACTGGTTCTGTTATGACTTTTTATTATCGTCCGACCGTTACATAAGCTTTTGCCTCTGTTCAATACCTAATGACTGAAGTGAACTTTGGTTGGTTAATCCGATCCATCCATCGATAGTCGGAAAGTATGATGGTTCTAATGAGCACGTATTCTGTGTTTATCTCACATGTGGATTCAAAAAACCCCATGAATGAACTTGGGTCATGGGTGTAATTTTGGCTGTGCTGACCATATCTTTCAGTGTAACTGGTTATTCTTTGCCATGGGATCAAATTGGTTATTGGGCAGTGAAAATTGTGACTGGTGTGCCTGAGGCTATTCCTGTAATAGGATCTCTAATTTTTAAAATTTTTAATATAAAATTGATCCAGGTGGATATCGGTGGCCACCCACCTTTTCCGACTGGCTCAAAACTGTTTTCTGGCAATTTTGGCAATTTACTATTTTTAGTAGGTTTTAACTTCCGGGGCCATTTT